>HG983367.1:66962-152128 GCA_900006255.1 Xeromyces bisporus
AATCTCAGCCGGCGGGTTGTCCGGAATTACTTTCTCCCTCTACGCGGAGAAACTATCTACACCCGTCAATCTCCGATCTCCGTTTCCGACAGTTAGAATTCCACCCGCCGTCTGAGTGCCTTTCGTCGCCAGTTTGTATGGCTTCCCAAATCTGACCTCCCGGATCCGTGATTTCATACTGGAATATCTCAACGCACACAAAATATCAACTTTTCAGAGTGTAAATCACTGTCGTAACTCACTACGAGGAATTTACTGGTACCATTTTTATAGTTATACGTTTTCGCTAGAAGAAGAGGGACCACAAAGTATGAATTGCTAAATGGAGCTCGACTCGACGACGGCTGCTACAGGAATATCTATGAGGTACAAAAAGGTGTGAAACAAAAAGATTGTAAATAAGGCCTCGAGGAATAAGATGATATAACTTTCAAGCTGATTGAGCGTTGTTGAGGTGAGAAAATCTGGGGTTGAAAAAAGGGTCAGAATCGTCGGAAATCCTGTCGAGTTCACCAAAATGTAGCCTAATGGTGAGGAGCTGCGAAAGGCACTCAGACGGCGAATCCGATCGTACCAACTACAATCACGACGACTCTACCAACCACTTCACACCACTGCAACCGCCAACAACCAGCAAAACGATCGGTGCTTCGCCGTCTGAGATTCTGAGATAAGATTTTTACTACAAAAAAGGTATCATAGACGTTCGTAACCAGTTATTATTATATATCCTACCAAGTTCTAACTATCCTAAAAGCCAATGGGACCAATGGGTGCAAATATATAGTCGAAATAGATGCCTCAATCGAGATCGTTGTGCCTCAGTCGTGACGAGACTCGTCAGTTCATGATAAACCCCTTGCTACATCACCGAGCATCCACCCCTCTGGCACTGTTCAAGGTACGAGACGTCCTCGTTGCCATTCGGATTCGAAAACTCTCCAGGCTTGCGTTTCATGCCTTCGATCTTGATATCCTGGACTCCCTCACCGTGCCACCATCTAAGGCGCTGAAGTCTCACAGCGTCGATTTCCCCCCGGTCAATTGTGAACCTTCCACTACTGACCGAAACCGTAGTGCTTGTACCCGGAAAGTGGAAGTCGGGCAAATAAATCACAGTGGGTGAATGTTCCAATGTATGTGTCTCTGCTTCTAACGAGAGGGTAAAGGTACAATTCCGCAAGTCAAATCCGTGACTCAAAAGCCTTCCGTTTGTGTAGATTGGGCTGGGTCGGATGTATGCCTCTGCTGCTCGGTAGCCCAGTTTATCCCTGTTCGACGCCTGGGATGACGATATGGAGGGCGATGTCAGCGCGCGTTTGAGGTTCTGCGGTTCCACTTGTTGGTCTTGTACGTTGCTCTGGCTCTCTGAATAAGCGGGAGACTGGCGATCTGCTTCGTATTTGGTCCCGTTAGCGTCTATGGTGCTGCCGGATGGAAGTTCGCGGTCGTCAAGCGAGAAGACTGATATGTCTTCGCCGTTCCAGTGATCGCCCCATTCATGGTCATTCTAAGATAGAATCGTCAGTCAGCCCAATTGTAACTTAGCGCACCATAGATCTAACCGTACGTTTGTCGTATAGAGCCACAATGTAAAGCCATTGGCAGTGCTCCCCTCTAGGGCAAAGTGATTTGCATCCATGGCACTGGACTGGCTACTGTAATCACCAGTTTTATATGCGTGCTTATCGTCCATGTCGTATGGAACTCCAATCTCAGTAAAGATAAATGGATGATTGCCCATATGATCCAAGCTCTCTTTCCTGAGAAACCTGAGCTGATCACGCAAGCAATTCCTGATGGCTGTCTCTCCAATTTTAAGACCGAACGCCGGCGTGAGATACTTGCCGCGTAGGACACCAATGACATCAACATTGTAGATACGATTCCTAGGACGGTCAGCGCTATGTCAATAGTAGTCTAGCTCTATTTCACCAACCAGTGCTTGGTCATGATTGTGAGTCCATCATAGAAGTGCACAGCATGGACCATGTTTGGGTCGTCGTCGACCGTTCCTTTGAGGTCAGGCGGTACCTCCAGGATAGGAGGTTGGCAGAACATGATAGACTCAGGCCAAACACTTCGGATTGCATCCCTGTATGCTCTGTACCAATTCATGAAATACGTGTTAGTAAATTTGTCATAATTCAACGGCTCTCCCGTTGTCGGATTTGCGGAGAAGTAGTCCTGCTTCAGAAGTTTATCTGAAGACGGATCCCAGACTCCGTGCTGAGCCCATATGCACTCCCCAAGCTTCCAACCCGGGTCTCTTGTCCAACCATATTTGCTGTCATCATAGTCCGCTGGTAACCATGCGGACTCCCCTTCTGGGTCTACTAGTTCCCGTCCAGTCTGATATGGGCCGAAGCCCCCGAACCCCCAAGTCGCCACTTCACAGGCTCTTCCAGAGCCGGTCAAAATCGCTTGAAATGCTGTCGGGGACGTTCCTAGTTGAAGTTGCTGCTCTGGAGGGATTACTGATATGTCCTGTACGCCAATGAGTCCTCGATGTGGTTCGTTGACGGTTTCCCAACCGACAACGACTTCGTCCTCCAAGTCGCCTGCATCGTGAATCTTTTGGGCAAAATATCTGCACGCGGCAATGAAATGGCCCTGCAGATAGTCCTGAATGTTTAAACCGTTGATAATGGCTTTAGGAGCAAAGTCCCGCCCGCCCCAGAAGAGAGTCCACATCGTCAGGTTAACCAATCGCGTATAGTTTGTGCTCCAAATCATCTTGGGAAACAGTGGCGGATTATCGTATGTGTTTTGGACGAGAGCAGCCTCGTTCTTCTTGAAGCACCGAGGATTCAAGCCAGCCGCGTAAAGCGTCCACATGGGTGCCCCAGACCCCCCGGAAAGCCGTGACCACTTGTGGAAGTGAGAAAAAGCGTCATAACTCAACATGGGTGTGTGTACAAAAGAAACATACCGCATCCTGATGAGGGTCAAGGAAAATATAAAAACCATACTGTTTCGCTATCCGAAGAACCTCAATTGTGAAATCTATCCACTCATCATCATATTTACCAGGGCCCGCATGCTCAATCGCCTCCCACGTAAAGATGTAGCGTATGGTGTTATAGCCCCAATTCCGTAATCTCGTAAAATGTTTAGGTGCGTCTTCTAGGGAAAAGGGTCGGCCAACAAATGAAACGTTGTCGGCATCGAAGAAATGGTCTGGAGAATACGACGGGACATTCGGAGTCCTGGGGTATTTGGCATCTCCGGCAATATTGATCCCTCTAAGGGTGACTTCGCGGTTGAGGGGATCTCTGAACAAATGGCCATCGACCCGGAGCCTTGGGGGGCCCATTGTTCGCAAGATTGGTATTGTAGCAGTTGATTAAGTAGTGCGTATCAATCCGCAAGTTTGCGACTGACGATGCGCATAAGAAATCCAAGCTCGCTGGATGAATGCGAAGCTCACTCCAGACTCGAATAAGCAATTGAGAGTACGCGATCTCGAATATCAACTCGGAATGGCTTGAATAACTAATCTTCGAGAGGTTATTGCCCGGTATAACCGTATAGCCAGTATTTCCGTAGTATGATAGACAGTAGTTCCGATATCTCTAGAGCGCCAGCTCCGGATACTTTGCAAACAGTAGGAATAACCAAGGGAAACCAGCCCAATTGTACAGATACTATAGATTTAAGAGCTGCTGGTGAATGAAGTGAAGTGAAGTGAAGTGACATGTCAACGGAGGAAGAGGGGAGATCGGCGGATTGACGTACCTTCTGGCCCTTTACCGTATTCGGTAGGTATCCACCGGTCCATCGCCGACTCAATTCATCGCATCGCACGCACTCTCGACCGCGCGAACCGATCAGCGCATACTTGCAGAATAATAGTATAGAACGCGATCAACATGTCCGCAAAGGCGGCTTTGAGGTCCGTCAGGGCTGCTCTTGACTTCCAGGACTTCCAGGCGGCGGCGGACAGAGCCAGGGACCTGCTTCAACAGGACCCTCGGAACTATCATGGGTATGCGATATGTTCCCTTGCTTCTTATATACAGCTTGCTAACCCATTCTCCGTGCAGGAATATCTTCCTTGGTCTTGCGCTGGATAAACTGAACCAGAATGCGGACTCTGAAAAGGCATATCGCTCCGCGTGTCACATCAAAGAAAACGACAAGACAGCATGGCAGGGTCTGATCGGCCTATATCAGAAGCAAGGCAGCAGTAAAATAGACCCGTATCGCGAGGTGGTACTACGACTAGGCAAGATCTATGCTGAGGCGTACAGACTCCCTTTATTATAATTGCCCGAATCACAGTGGCTGACCTGGTTCTAGAGACGACTTGAATCGCTGCCAGGATCTGATCGATAATTTCACCAACTTTGTGAGGAACAAGGGTACCCGTTCGCAGTACAAACGAGCCCTTGAGTTGCACCTGCCTGAATGCCCGCTCTACGACTTCATCCAAGGACGGGTGCCGCATCCGTCTCACACGTACCAGCGCTTAGTAGAGATATCCGAGGCGGAGGAAAAGGAGTTTGTGAACAGCGAGATTGGCGAGCGGAGGACTCGCTTGGGTGCGAGGATCGACCAGGTAGTCTTGGAGGTAAAACGAGAGGCATTCAACCGAAGTCAACTCGAACAGCTCTATCAAGGGATAGTGGATTGGTCGAATGACGATGAAGTCCGGCGGACATATGAGGAAAAACTGCTACAACGAGGGTATGATTTGCTTGCGGTGCTTCCATTCGACAAGAAGCCCTCCAAACGAGGCGAGGTAGCACGGGCAGCTCGCGACATGGTCATAATAAAGCACCCATTTGAACTAGCCTGGAAGATTGCCTTGGAGTGGCAGGATATTGAGGAATATTCTCAGTGGGATCATGGGCTTCTGAATGAATTCATCGAGTTTTTCCCGGACGATGGTCTTGCCAAAGTCCTCAAGGGCTTCCTGGATAGTGACATGTCGCCGTTCCCAAAGGAGCCACGCCCCAAGGAGGAGAAAAGCAAGGAAGCAAACGAGGAAGCGAACGGTGAAAGCCCCGTGGAAAGCCAGGAGCTAGCAGCCCAGAATCGTCTACTGCTTATGGTGGAAGGACTCGATGTCGCTCGGTCATCGATCATCGCCCATCGAATAATGAGCGACCTTTACTTCTCACTCGAAGAATTCGAAAGCGCGTCTGACGTCGCACGGAAGGGACTTCGAAATATCCAGGATCTGAACAAAGTCACCGCTGTGGATCTCACAAATACAACAGATGCTGTGAACTTGACGCTGGCCAACTCTTTAATACCCTACCAATCCCCAAGACACCACCCCGAAGCCAAGCAGATCTTCGAAGGCATTCTCCAGAGAAAACCAACCTTGACGAGCTGCTTACTCGGAGTCGGACTAGTCCTGAAAGTCGACGAGGATTACCCGGAAGCTATTAACTTCCTCGGACGTGCACTGGAACGAGACCCTTCTAATATCATAGTCCAAGGCGAGTTATCATGGTGCAGGGCCCTAAACGGAGACCTCGAGTCCGGTCTGCAGGGCCTCCAGGATGTGCTAGCACAGCTGCAAAGCGCAAAATCAGTACATCGCGATTTCAAGTCCGAGATTTTGTACCGAATCGGTTATTGCCAATGGGAACTGGACCCTTCGTTTTCGGCGCGAAAGGATCGCCACGGCGCCTATTCCAGTTTCCTCGCATCGATTCAAGCCAACATCAACTACGCTCCTGCCTACACGAGTCTAGGGTTTTACTACGCGGATTACAAGAAGGACAAGACGCGCGCACGACGATGCTTCCACAAAGCATTCGAACAATCCCCGTCGGAAATCGAGGCAGCCGAGCGACTCGCCCGTTCATTCGCAGACCAGAAGGAATGGGATCTAGTCGAAGCGATAGCCCAGCGAGTCGTCGACTCCGGCAAAGCCAAGCCATCCCCGGGATCGAAACGAAGAGGGTTCAGCTGGCCATATGCCGCGCTTGGAACGGTCCAGATCAGCCGACAGCAGTACGCCCGGAGCGTTGTCTCGTTCCAGGCTGCGCTTCGAATCTCGCCTCACGAGTACCATTCGTGGGTCGGTCTTGGTGAAAGCTATCATCACTCTGGTCGGTATATAGCCGCCACGAAGTCTTTCGAGCAAGCACAGTCGTTGGAGGCTAATCTCCCCGACGCTGAGAAGGAACAGGTTTGGTTCGCCCGGTACATGCTCGCGAATGTCAAGCGGGAGATTGGCGAGTACGAAGATGCCATTTCGAGATACGAGGATGTCCTGACAATACGACCTGACGAATTCGGGGTGAAAATCGCCCTCCTGCAAACACTAGTCGAGTACTCATGGAAGAGTCTCGAACTGGGGCTCTTCAACGACACAGCCGAGCTCGCCAGGAAAGCCATAGGGGTAGCGAAATCCGTAGCAGAAGGGAAGGTCGACCTATTCAATCTGTGGAAAGCAGTCGGTGACGCATGTGCTGTTTTCTCCTACGTCAAGATGAAGGCGAACAAGATGCCGATCCAGGAGATTAGCCATGTGCTGTCTGCCAGGCCCAATACGACCGTGTTTGACATCTTCACGGAACTGGACGAGGTCGGGGAGAATTTTCTGTCTCTTCTGGCAGCGGAGGGTGAGGAGCCGTCTGAGCCATTCTCCAACCTATGCTTATACGCTTCTATCCTGGCGTACAAGCGCGCCATACACGTCTCGTCACAGGATGTGTATGCCCAAGCAGTTGCGTGGTATAACCTTGGATGGGCGGAATACCGGGCCTACAGACGCATGCAGCTCGAGTCGAACAAGAAAGGCCAGAGACAGCTACGGAGGTTTCTACGGGCCGCAGTCCGGTGCTTCAAGCGAGCGATAGAATCAGAAGGTGGGAATTCCGAATTCTGGAACGCACTTGGTGTCGTGACTACCAGTATGAGCCCGAAGGTTGCGCAGCATGCGTTCGTGAGAAGCCTGCATTTGAACGATCGGAGCGCCCAGGTGTGGACGAACTTGGGAGCTCTCTACCTCCTTCATAATGACTTGCAGCTGTCGAATGAAACTTTCACGCGCGCACAATCGACGGACCCGGACTACTCGCCGGCCTGGATTGGGCAAGGGTTCGTGGCTCTTCTCTTCGGCGACCCGAGAGAGGCGAGGAGCTTGTTTGAGCATGCGTTTGATATTTCCGACTCTTCTTTGGTTCTGTCGAAACGACACTATACCATGTCGCTATTCGACCATCTTATGACGGACTCATCCATCTCGAACGACATTTCCGAACTCATTCAGCCTCTATTCGCATTGCACCAGCTGCGCTGTCAAGATCCATCCGATCTACCCTTTGTGCACCTGACGGCCCTGTTGGCTGAGAGAACCGGCGAATTCTCCGACGCTGCATCCAGTCTGCAAATGGTATGCTCCGGGGTGGAAGCAGAGTACGAAGTGTCCGAATCTGAGTCCGCCCTTTCGAGATTCGCGCAGGCAAATGCAGATGTCGCTCGTGTTCATCTTGCACGGAACGAATTCAAGGAAGCCGCAGAGAGGGCGGAGACCGCGCTGACGCTGTCAGAGGGCGCCGAGGAGTCTAGCTCGGAGACCACTCTTAGGCTACGATTGTCGGCGCATTTGACGGCCGGTCTAGCGCATTACTACATGAAGTCGATGGACCAGGCCATTGACATGTTCCGCGATGCGCTGCAAGAGGCGGACAGCGCGCCGGAAGTCGTCTGTCTCCTTGCCCAAGTTCTCTGGGCGAAGGGTGGTGAGGAAGAGCGGAGTGTCGCCCGACAGCAACTCTTCGACTGCGTGGAGAGATACCCTGAGCATATTGGTGCAGTGACACTGCTTGGAGCGATTGCGCTGCTGGAAGCGGACGAGGACGCCATTGAAGCTGTCCAGTCCGATCTCCAGACGATGAGAACGAGAGATGACATTGATATCCACGATCGTGCTAGGCTGATTAGGCTTCTTACTGCGGCTACCACGATGGGCTTTGGTGTGGATACCTCTGTTCCGGAGGAGACGAGACGCATCGGTGAGGCTACAGCTGCCGTTATGCTGTCCCCGGGCCAGCCGCAAGGATGGATGGAGTTGGCAGATGCCTCCCAGGAGGTCTATCCTGCAAGAATGACCGTGGAGAGAGCAAAACGGAGCATCCCGCCACGCGGTACACTGGAGGCAGTAGACCTATCTCAGGCACTGTCGCAAACCGGGAAGGCAACGGATGCATTACGGGCGATAATGGTTGCACCATGGAAGCGAAATGGCTGGGAAGAGTTAAGGCATGCTGTGTCCTCGGCGTAGGTTCAGCAGGTCGAGTTTCTTATGTCGATACGACTGTTCTGTATACATATACCTTGACGATGAAGAAAAAAAATAGCATTAGTTTATGAGCCAAGGCAAAAAACATACCAGATTTATTGACAAGCCAGACCTTTGCCAGCGGTATTACGCCAGGCCGGTGTATAATCCCTCTCAACAACGTCGCCTTCCTCCCACACCTCCATTCTCTATCCAACGAGTCAATCTGCAACATTGAAGTCGAAGCTACTCTACTCCAGCTCCAGCAAGTTGACGAGTAACTTGTCATCTTTCCATTCCTTGATAGCCTTGCTCTTCCAAGACCCCCAATTCTCATCTTCAAAGCCAAAGGCTCGCTGCAGCCCCGCAAATAGATGGCGAAGTGTCTGCGTATCCAAGAAGGAGCTTTCCAGACCGAGAGTGAAGAAGAATCTCTGAACCTTTCTACCTTTCATGACGCAGTCGGCCAGATCTCCACGGCCCCTCTCTTGAAAGACAGCAGCAAGACGCAATTCTTCTGCAGCCAGCTCGTTGGAGCCGTCGTAAAATTCGCCCACTGGCCACATCATGCACGGGGAGCTGAATGCCTCGGCCTTTGAGACTGTTTGCGTCCACTCCCAGTCTATGACTCCTACAATATCGAAGGAGTCGTTGACCAAAATGTGGTCACCCTTGTCGTCTGGGTGTTTGAGATAAAATCGGTCGTCCGATGGGACGTCCTGCCAGAGAGCGCCAATATTATCCTGGCAAAATCGATGGACTAGATAGATGTCTGCCGGACAGGAACAGTCGAGTTCGCCACTGGCTATCATTGCAAGGTAGGACTCCAGAAAAGCCCGAGAAGCCTCCGGCGGCGAAGAAAAAGGACCGAGCGGGCCCTTCCCCAACTGGAATGTCGATTGATTTGCAACTCCTTCAACGTCGACAGTAGTGGGATCTGCTGCCGACAAGACAAGTGATCCCACCTTCTTGAAAGGATGCCTTTCGATTTCGAGGAGCATGTCGACAATCTGATGCATGACCTTCTCCCTCTGCTCTGGTGTCGCCGTCTGCCATTCCAAAGGTTTTCCGTCAAGTTTCTCCATCAAGATGTAGTCGACTCCGAGTTCATTCCCCGCATCGCTCTCGCAGGCCCAGTCGAAGATTCTGGGCGTGGGGATAGAAGTGTATCGCTCCAGATAGGTCATCGTGGCAGCTTCGCTTCGAAGTATCCAATGACGGATTTCTGATGGAGGTGACGAGGTCTTTGCCAGACGAAACCGTGCGATCCATCTGACATTGTCCTGGAAGGTGATCTCGACGTGGCAGTTTTGATTCCCCATCATGGCAGACAGGCTTTTACGTGACAGATCAACACTGCACGGGATGCCGTTCCTTAGCATCGACGCACGGCTACATAACTTGGAGCCATCAATCCGACGGCAGAGCTCATCAATGTGACGAGCCTCCGTGGCTGCATATTGAGCACAGTAGGCTTCCCAGTTGTCCTATGTCGACAACCATTAGCACTGCTGCCACGACTATGTACATTCTTGGGCGAATACAAACTGGTATTGTCACTAACCTCCGGCTTTGGGCATTTATGCCATGGCTCTTGACGATGCGCGCGACATAGATGTTGGTCACACAGCAAGCAGTCTCCTGCTATCTGCGCAGCCGGTTTCCCACAACCATCCCATCCACATAACCACTGAGGCATTGTGAAGAGTGATTTACTTGGAAGAGAGAGAATTCAGAGAAAGACTCGAAAGAGGGAGAGAGAGGTAAAGTGAAGAATTAAAAAGGAAATCTTGTCTGACTTTTATGATGCAGGAAACAGTAGGCCTGAGCGTTCGACGCGTAGGTACCAATCATAGGCAAAGCACGCTTCCACCCGATAGCTGGTACTCCGTACAAGTACATGGTCAACGCCGTTTGAGCCCAATCTTTCGTGTAAAGTAAGCGTATCTACAGGAACGGAAAGGGAGGAAATTTTCTGACTGTATCAACAAACATGGATCCCTGTATCATATTGTTATTCGCGGCGACCGACGCGGATATGCGTGCCATATGTAGGGCTTAAGGTTAGGGCTAGGGTTAATCTATCATAGATTTAGGGACAGAAAAGAGAAAAAAAAAAAAAAAAAAAGCGCCCGATGCCGGGGTCGAACCGGCAATCTTCCGGTTCCTGCAAGAGCAAGATAAAAGCCGGACGCTTTCACCATTAAGCTAACCGGGCTTTACAATTTTCCGATGCCTTATTTTGATTTCTGATTGGAGTGGCGGGATTTGATCAGCGACTACAAATGATGTGGAAGTGTGAGTTCCACCGTTTTCTCCCCACCATTGACCCGGGGCTCGACTTTGCGATGTCGGTTTTTTCCAACTGCAGTGTATGATGGCGCTTTTCAAGATTGATCAGTTGTGAAAGTTGAATTAGTTTAATCGGATATCAATTAGAGTCTAGACATCAAACTTGGGTACTTCAATGGTGGTAACTTTAGGGCTGAGAATGAGAAAAACGCTCGAATAAGCCCAGCCAATCACATGGCCGAGACCCACCTAACCGTTCTCCGCACCTCAAAGGCGGTGAAAGACCCAAAAGCCCGCCGCGGCGGCAGTTCAAGACCGCAAATGAACCTCGACCAACTTCAACCCGGAAAAGTGCAAAGTACGAGAAAGAATATGACAGCCACCCCAATAGACCCTCTCACCGTCCTCCCCTCCGAGATCGTCCTGCGCATTCTTGAATTCACCCCCATAGCGTCCCTCGCGTCTCTAACCGCCGTTTCCAAGGCCTGGCACTCATTCATCGATGTCACCTACCAAGACTCCATCTACGGCTCAGAGTCCAAGACGGCCCAGCCCCGTGGAGGCTCCCGGGATTTCGAATTTCTGTCCGACAACTCCAGTTTCGGAAAGGTCTTCGATGGCGTAGAGTCATGGAAGGATCTGTGCAAGCGCCAGACTCTGCTGGCCCGCAATTGGGCCGCGCCGCAGCCGCAAACCCGGGAGTCCGTGTTGCAAGTCGGGGACGACCCCGTTTGGCGATTCCGCGCGGACTTTAAGCGGCGATTCTTTGTCTCTACTTCGCACGCGGGTGGTTTCAACGTCACCGATATGGACACGGGCCGGATTCTGTGGCGACTCCCGTCGACGCTGTATCGGGATGAGGACGCGGTTCGCCCGTTCGCGCATCTGGAGTATCAGGATGGGATGGCGGTGTTTGATCGTGAAGGGGATGCGGTCGAGGTCTGGCAGGCGGGCCTTGAAGGCACGACCCGCGGGGAGTTTAAGCGCATCGCAATCCTGAACCATGGTTGTATGACAAGAGGCTTCCAGTTGTCGCACTGGACGCTTGTTGTGGTGTCGAACGAGGGCCAAGGTTTTGTCTATGATATGACTCAACGGCCGCCCAAGTTGACCACGCACGTGCAGATCGAACATGGAGCCGTTGGCCATTTAGACCAGAGTGCGGACGTTGTGATTTACTCCATGGGTCCGCGCGGCTATCATGCGCACAGCAAGGCCACTGGAGAGTTCTTGGGCGCGTTGCAGCCGTCGCTTTGCACGGACAAGTATCATATCCTTTCACCACCTGCCAATGCCTTCCATCCCTCGGCAGCGCGACATGGTCCAACCAAACGAATATTCCCTCCTGGGCCATCCCGCACGGACCGTCTAGTGCCGATCAAGGTGGAAAAAGGCCCTCTCCCGCCCGAGAATGCCGCGAACGTCTTTCATGGTGAGAATGAATGGGGAGCTGGCATGCTACACGGTAATCTTTTCGTCGGCTTCTCCCGTGCTGGCCGTGTCTTTATCTGCTCCGATTGGCGCAAAGCCCTTCGTAACCAGGAGAGCTTCTTGGAACAGAGCTGCCTTGTGGAATGCGAGTCAAATGGATCTACTTTTGACCTGGGTGGCTGGTTGTCAGTGCATAACCACCGCCTGATGTTTGAAATCAATGACCTCATCTACGTTGTTGCGTTGGATGACAACAACAGGGTTCAGGATGTTGATAACCCGGCCCGTGCTTCATTCTCATTAGTCTCCAGCTCTAAGCCGCATTTCGGCGTGCCGGTCAGTTTCATGGCTTTATACGACGATGCAATCATGACTACTTATACGGTACGTTCCGCTATCTCCAAACACAATGGTTCATTTATAACAAATCTAACATCGGAATTTGCAGACACTCGGTTGGCGCCATACACTCCCCAACCTCCCAGGCGGTGTACCCCAGCAACACGATGGCCATCCCCGCAGCTTCCGAACCAAAACCATCCGAATCGTCAGCCTAGCGCCCGATCTCGACCCTGCCCTGACCGCTGATGTTGACAAACAAGCGGAATTCGACGATTCGCTAGATCCGGACCAGTACGAACCAACCGCCGACGAGCTCCGGCCCCCGCAGCCTGGGCTTATGCAACTGCTAAGTATGATTTGGGATGAGTTTGATGATCACGGTGAGCTGGTATTCATGGATCAGGACGATGACGATAGTGAATGGGAGGATCATGACGGAGACGACTATGAGGATGAGGAACATGAGCATGAGCATGAGCATGGGCATGAGCACGGGCATGATAATGGACACGGACAAGGACAGGGTCACGAGGGTGCCTGAATCTGAAGTCCGAAGAGCTGTGAGTGTGTGTAAGCGTTGGCGTTTATGGCGCGAAAGTTTCGTTCTTGTTTTGTCATTCTTGTCTTACTTTTTGCTGTCGTCTTGTATATCATATCATACTCAGTACGTGAACGATTGGCGTGTTGATTTTGCAGTACGGAGTCATACGTCCGGAAGGATACACGGCTAGAGCTAGACAATACAGCGCATGAGACGATCAGAACCCTGACCAACAAGAGACAACTTAGGGTACTATGGTGGTCGGTTTGGCGAATCTCAGATTGATACTCTGCTCCAATGTTGGTTTGGTGATCGAGCCCTTAGGGCTGCTGCAGCGTCAGGATATTTCCCGAATTTATTTGACGCCTATTAAATGACCGTTTCAGGAAACTCAGTGACATTGCATAGCCCTAGGTATTTCCTTTCACAATGGCTCAAATGAACCAAACCTGACGAGAGCGGCTACCAGACAGTTATCGAGGTATGGCACCTGAGGCCGCACCTCCAGTCACTAAACTGGTCAGTATCAAAGTATCAAATCGCACAAAATTAAGAGACCTGCGGGCTTTTCTCCGTTGGAAGATCACCTGTCGCCTGTCGCCTTCTTTGTACTCGGATGCCCGAACCACCACCGTGATAACAAAAGCAGGAGGTCCAAATCCCGATGCTCCAAGGACCAAATCGTACTTCTTCGTGCAGTGTACCACGGGCTCTTTGCCGTCGTAGAATGCCTCCAGAACCCGGACATGGTTCATTGCTACTGTACCACGGAGAAGAGAAAATTGATGGATATTTGCTGCTCCCTTGACAAAAGATGGCAAACGGAAGGATGAGAGAGTCCTCAGTGAGAAACTAACGGGATGGTATTGGAAGTTTGGAAGTATCTATGGGAGATGTGTGCTATGTACTGTGAGTAAGAGCTCAGTTGATCAGCCGATGACAGGCTCGTGCTGGAAACCCTAACTGAGCCGTAGGTAGTCGACAATCGATCCCTAATCTCTCTTGCTTAAGCGGAATAATAGCCTATGCATATTTAAGACTTCTTTTCTCTGTCCTTGCTCTCGGTCGAGCCTATGACCTCTATATTGTCAACATTGCCGCATTGGCATGGATCAGGATGACTATGTCGACGACATTACTACACGTCAACGACTATTGGCAGCACACGGCTGCCTAGTTTCCTCTCCCTTATGTCCCCTTCCTTTAGCCAGATTCCAGAGATTATACTTTCGTGACAGTGACATATATGCACACTGGCCCTCGACGTGTAAGTATAGCGCCAAAGTTGTATAGTAACTGAGTGGCTTCTGGTATTCCAAACATATTCTCTTGAGCTGCAGGCAGCAATTTGGTTGATTCACTTGACGTTGATTCACTTCATTGTGGCAATTAGCTTTAGGCAGCCCCCGTTAATTCAACTTTCTTCCTCTGTTTCTCTTCTTCCTTAGATTCATCCATCAACTCTTTTCAACCCAGAAACCACTATCATCTTGCGCTTTTTAGTAGAAGACGATCTAAGATCTTCATCGTTAGTATGACAACTCGGCACGGACCGAAGCGCCCCAGAGTGGAGGAATATCCGTACCCGGCGATTCCGTGGTCCAATCAGGATACCGATAACAAATACGGGGCGGACTACAACAATGCGTTCAGGTTCAGATTGGTACCGCGTAAGTAGTCATTCTCAATGGTGAACTTGGAACCGTCTAACAGACTGCTAACATCTCTCGATCTAGTCGAGCGCTCAGGCGAACGGGGTATTGATCAAGCCGCGACGTTCCGGGCCATCAACACAGATCAGGTGAATGAGGACAACGAGCAGTTTGTGCGAAGCTACCACCCTGCCCTCTCCTCGCTGAGAGAAGTCTGGGTGTCCGAGTCTGTGTTTGGTAGTCCGGTTTGGCTTGCCTGTTCGCCTGTGGAGGAGGTGGAGGCCGGGGGGAGGCCAATCCGCTACTTCCCAGGTGACCACATTGAATATCGGCCCACCGGAATAATCACGCCAAGATCTCCCTTCAATCACCATTTCACCAAGGATATCAACCTAAGGCGATTCCTCACATCAAGTGACTTGGATAGTCTTCGGGAGATCTTTTGTGAGACCTACTTCCCAGTAGGGCGAGCAGGCCAGGCAGGGGTAGAGTAGCGCGAGTACGGCGAGATGGCTACGATAAACGAGACGAAAATAGACGTAAAAGGTAATAACTGCCTTGGTATCAGAGCTAACCGGGTCAGCGAGGAAGAAGACTCTGCAGCGTGGTCAGGTGACCCGCGCTAACTAAACTAGGAAAGAGCTAATGACTAATCCACCACTAAGTCACATGACATGAATGCCTCAGGCATCTCCGGTACGAGCGTACACTAGCCCTGACATCTTTCCTCGAGCCGTTGGTGTTGAAGTGATGGTCGCAGGATTCATGATTGTTTACTTTGGTCATATTTCAGACGTCGAGGAAACTTACAATAAGATGTGGCCGATGGAGCTAGGCGGCCAGCGGGTTTCTTTCGATGTTGCGCGCTATAAGTGCACTGCAGCACCTACTGCGTCTGGGGTCGGTTTGAGCAACGACCCAGTTGGCGAGCACCACTACCGTTCCGGATGCCTCGGTCTCAAGATCAGGCTTCAAAATGGGGTGACGGCTATTACCACCGTCACTCACGGATTTGTCAATATCAAAGGGGAAACAGTAGGCACGCAAATCGTGGCTCAATTCCGCAGGTTTTACGAAAAGGTGAGAGCGTCGCTAACGCGCTATCGCCCGGCCAACGTCGACCCTAATCTAAACCCGTCGTACGTCGTTTCAAAGGGGCGGCTGACAAACTCCCCAATTGGGCAGAGTGTATGGCTGGCTTCTACGAACAGGGAGGTGCGTCAATTGAGTTCCAGTCACGTTTCCTTTCAGTCCACAACCTAGTAACATGCTCATCTTTCTGTTAGGTCGGTACCGTTACAAAATGTTACGACCACCCTAGCATATCAAAGCCATACCCGGCAGGGTATGCGCATGATATGTCGTTAATAACTGGCCGTGCTCTCCCCGACGTCACAAGCCCGCCGGGATATCSGCGGGBAGCCGGCTGGGCAGACTACATTGCTGCTCTCGAGCAGCAAGACGTGTATTCCGTGTGCCACCAGACTAACGTTGGGAGGTGGAGGTGCATTGATGGGGTAATGAATGATCCTCTTACCCGGAAAGCGACTGTACTGGGCACCGGTTTCACTTGGAGCAGACAAGAAAAAACCCAGAATGCGTATATTTGTTGGCGCGCAAACGACTCGAAATCCCCGGCTGTAAGCTGGTCTGGGTCACCTCTTTGCTTGGGCCGCCCATCGGATGCCACGTCGAAGGCTGTCGTCTTTCAAAACTTTGAACGAGAATTCTTAATTGGGGAGAATGTTCACGCCAGTGCCCCGAACAGAGGCTTAATCAGGGCCGGATTTGTACTCCCTGTTGAGATTCGAGACTCGGAGATTCTTGAGGGGGGCAACCAATATCGATAACCGAAAATTTGGTACTATGTATGATAGTCCCAGGACCCAGCGAGAGGTATTGATTGATAGCTCCAATTGAGTCTGAATTATACAGGCGAATTCCTTCCGGAACTTGAAGGCGCCGACGTGGTAATGCTTCTTACATGCTCTTTTAATATATGTACTTCATCTAGAGATCTTTTAGTTATACACCGAGTACTATGCGATAGGTATGTCTTTTGCTATCTTATGTCTAAGCGTTCTTTATCATGACTTAGCCTTGTGAGCCTGGAAACCTTTTAACAAGAGAAAAGGGGAAGCAAAAAGTAAACAAAAGAGACAAACAATTGAAACAACAAGGATCAGGAGCGAAAAACGAAATTCACCAAGTCTCAAAGAACTTCAAGATAGATACAGGAAGACAGAGTAGGTTAGGTAACAAACCTAGTACCGTACCGTAGATTTAGTACAGGACAAATGTGCTGAAAGTAAACAACTGAGAGTCAATCAGGTTGCTGGATTGGGGCGATGGCCAAATTTCTGACCATAAGGTTGCTCCTGGTCGCTTCGCTCCCTCCGCATATCACTTGAAGAACAATCCAAAGCATACTTTGAAGGATTACACGACGTGAAGTGAAATGTGCGTCGCATTTCTGGCGTTATCATGGAGGCCGTATGAGCATACTCGGCTTCGACCCATGTTGGCCACTCCCAGTCAATCCAGCAACTGAACTCATCAGCCCTTCCCATGCCCCATCGTAAAGGGGGAGGTATATATTGACTGAGGAAACGTTTCATGCCGGCAGGAAGTGGTCTATCAGGTTTGCGATTAAAGTCGGCGGTAGCAAAATCAATAAAAACCAAATCCTTCCATATCGGTTCATCGGGCTGGTCTTTCGACCTGTCTGCCATCATAACGTTTCTGGGGCTCAGATCCCTGAGAATGATATTTCGTTGGTACGCCGAAGTTTCAAAGTCGATCACGGACTTCATGATCTCTTTACGAGTAGATTGCGAGAATTCCTCGGGTCTGGCTTGTTGCATCGAGACGCCCGGGATGTATTCAATAAGAATAAGCCGAACAGTGCGCATTCGAGATCCATCGTCGCCAACAGGAAGGTCGAGAGAATAAGAGCCATAGAATCTAGGTATTGACTTCCCTTGATCTTGGGAAAGCTTTTCGTACGTACCAACTTCATGAGTATAGAACCGGTCGACGAGAAGAAAAGGATTCATAAATCCATCATCATCGTCGATATAAAGAGGGTCATATACTTTTGCCACCATTCCCATGCCCTCCTGAAAAGGAAATTCTTTGCTACCCCGAGTTCCACAGGTCTGGACGGTAAAAACCTGAGCATTGGCGCCTTCTTGAACTCTCACTAACCCAGTGATTTCCAAATCGACTATGCACGATCCCATATCCCCTGGCAAGGGAGGGTGTCGCAAGCACCTTTCAATGGGGTCAATTTGGTTCCTTTCCGCCATACCTGGTCGCTTGTTCTGGCAACAGCCAAAAGACACTGGTGTAGGCGCAGGAGCGATGTGCGACTGGACGGTAAACTTCCATCCTGGAATATATGGAATCGGGGGTTTTGGGAGATCGGACCAAGGAGATAAATAAACCATGTCAGGTTTCCACATTGTCACAAACGACGTGGACGACGTGCACCAGCTTTTGACTTTTCCTTCTTTTTGGTGGCTAGAAGTTGAAAGGAAGTTCGTTTGACTCTGGCGGGACCACCAGCTTTAGGGCGGTGAAATTCAACGTTGTATGGTGCGGGACACTTAGTTTCCGCAACCCTGTGGCCAAATTCTCAGGCTTATATAATTAGCGCTAAACCTATTTAGGAAGGTACGCTAGCCTATTTAGGCTAGTCACCTTCCGTAATAGGTTTAAGCCCACTATAATTTAGCGCGTTTTGGCAGGGTGGCCAAATCTCATGTTTACTGACAAAGACTGAAGACATTTGACAGAATTTCGAAACGACCAAGTGATTCAGGTAAAAAAAGACGATTCGTCGCAAAAGAATACTTGTCGTGCAGTTACCGGATTAGTCTCAGATATTTTGGTGAGCCGGTGTCAAGGTTTTGGTGGGAACTACGTGTCCCGCACCATATGCAGGTAAGTCACGGTACCTACCATTAGTAGTTAGTATGTATGATACATATGTATGTATTACGTACTGTACTATTATTATCACCTGAGGCGGTGAGCTGAATTTGAATTACGTAATTTTCCTCAAGGCTAAAGCACACAAATGGAAAATCCAGTGTACCCAAAGTTGCAAATAATGCTGTCGATCATTTCTCAGACCTACCTAGTTCCAGCCTCTCTCCCAAGGGATGGTATCATGTGACCATTGGACATAAGCTACTAGCGGTGAGTCATCATCTGGGGTGTTGGAAATCCTCGATTCCAGAGGGTTTCGTCGAGCGATTACGGGTTCAGCCGATGGTGAGCCGAATGGGTGTGTAATTAGTTTGGTATTGTTACGGCGTATTGTTGAGCTGTTACAGTGTCATGTGATGACTCTGACAGGGCTCGTTTGACAGCCCTTTGTTCTCTGTTTACTCTGTTGATTCTCTCTCTCCTTTCTACAACATACTCAATAACAAGAATATATCGTCTTTGGATAGTACTCTGTACACCACTTCCTAGTGATAGGAAACCCATCAGCGTCCCCTGACGCCTGTTTGGACGTACGAGCCTTAGTGGCGTATATCGTACACGTACGAGCCTGTGTGGCCCTTATCGTACACCCAGCCTGTGTGGCTGTAGTCTTAGTGACTTATCCTGAGTTCTTCGAACACGGGGAGTGATTAAATTCCCTCACTCAATTTTCGCCCTTTCCTCCTTGACCGAACCAGGACCCGAAGTCTTCAAGAGGGAAAATACTGCTTTCTCTCAAAGAAAGAAAAATGGCCAAAGAAGCGCATCAATGCGGGACAGTTCTTCCAGAGCCTGGAAAGCGCAATGTCCTCATCACTAGTGCTTTGCCCTATGTGAACAATGTGCCTCATCTCGGCAATCTCATAGGATCTGTGCTTTCAGCGGACGTTTTTGCGAGATATTGTAGAGGACGTGGGATCAACACTCTCTATGTCTGTGGTGAGTGAGGGAAATACTCTTCTCCATCTCTCGTACCCTCTCTTGCTAATAATCGTTGTCGCCTAGGTACGGATGAGTATGGCACTACGTCCGAGACAAGAGCACTTGTCGAGAAATGCACGCCACAGCAGCTTTGTGATAAATATCACAGAATTCATGCCGCCGTATACGATTGGTTCAATATCAGTTTCGATATTTTCGGCCGCACGACAACTCAGTTGCAGACAGACATCACTCATGATATCTTCCTCAAGCTCCACCAGAACGGGTTTTTGAAGGAGGAGATGACGACGCAGCTCTACTGTCAGCAGCACAATTCATTCCTCGCAGATCGCTTTGTTGAGGGGGAATGTCCGTTCTGCGGCTATGCAGATGCCCATGGAGATCAATGTGATTTTTGCAGCCAACTTCTTGATCCCCTTGAACTTAAAAATCCTCGATGTAAAGTTGATGGTGCGAGACCAATTACAAGAGACACCAAACATATTTTTCTCCAATTGGACAAATTGCAGGCAGAAATCGAGCCGTTCTTCCAGCAATCCGCCACGAACGGTGCGTGGTCCAACAATGGCAAAGAAATCACTTCCGCCTGGTTGAAGGAGGGTTTGAAACCACGCAGCATCACCAGGGATATGAAGTGGGGAACCCCTGTTCCCCTACCGGGCTACGAGGACAAGGTCATCTACGCCTGGTTTGATGCTTGCATTGGTTATATATCCATTACCGCAAATTATACCGACCAGTGGCAGCAGTGGTGGCGCAACCCAGATGATGTTCAGCTTTATCAGTTTCTTGGGAAAGACAATGTTGCGTACCACACTGTCATTTTCCCTGGTAGCCAAATCGGCACTCGGGACACGTGGACCAAACTTCACCATCTCTCCACAACAGAGTACCTAACGTATGAGGGTGGGAAATTTTCCAAATCCCGGGGAATAGGTGTGTTTGGAGATTCGGCACAAAAAACGGGCGTCGCTTCTGATGTGTGGCGCTACTACTTGATTTCCCATCGACCCGAGACTAGCGACAACGAGTTTAACTGGGACTCGTTTATCAGTGCCAACAATAACTTGTTACTCAAGAATTTGGGAAATTTTGTCAGTCGCGTTGTGAAGTTCATCAACTCTAAAAACTTCAATAATATTGTGCCAGACTATACTCGATACCACGAACCTTCATTTGATTTGTGGAGAAGACAAATTGACGGACTACTCACCGAGTACATCCAAAAGCTAGACGCTGTCAAAATTCGTGGTGCTTTATCAACAGTTCTGTCTATCTCTCAGCAGGGCAATGTCTTCCTCCAATCCAACGGTCTCGATAACAAGCTTGCCGAGAGAGAACCCCTCAAATGTGCGGCTGTCATTGGGATTGCCGTAAATTTGATTCACCTTCTTTCCTCTGTCGTCTCTCCTTTCATGCCGGACACCGCGAATTCGATGAATGCTCAGCTCCACACAGAGCCACTGCCGATTCCCGATCATTGGAATGCTGACTCGATCAAGCCTGGCCACGAAATTGGCAAAGCAGCTTATTTATTCAGCAACATAAAGCCCGAAAAAGGAAAGGAGTGGCGAGGAATGTTCGGAGGCCAAGAGGCGGAGAAAGTCAAGGAGGAAAATTCTGCACGAAAGGCAGCGAAGAAAGCAGCGATCAAGGGGGAAAAAGGATTACAGAAGGAATTGAAGAAGGCAAATTAATCAGCCCGGCCGGTGCTCAAGAGATTTGTGACTCGGAACTTCCAAACGGAGAGAAATCGTCGAGAGGTCAGATTGATACGTGATTACAATATGTTTTTCGTTTTCCTGGGACTGCAGACAAATCTCTTCCTATCACACGAAGCGCCTTCGTGACTGCAACCTCGAACAAAGTGAACCAGTCCTTTTGTGACCTTTGTCGCGCGCTAAACTGGTTGCTAGTGTTTTCGTTTCAGCTCGGCGCTATGCTGCTAGCTCGGCTGGAGCATTTTTGCGGGGAGTCCAGGGAGGACAGGGGGCGGGCGGTTGGGTCGGTCGGTCTGGCGGGCGGCAAGGTCGTACGCCCCCCAACCAATCAAGAGCAGAGACGTCATATGAATCCCATGTCCGTACCGCTCCCCTCTTGTAATCATCATTCTAGATCTCCCTTCGTCTTGAGGGCTGCACTAGTCATGCCCAAACTTCAGTCACAATGAATAATGGCTTTTTCCAGCCTTCCTTTGAATACCGCATGTCTTCCACCTTCCGTGGCGGTCAGAAGTCGAGGATTGTCTAGCATCCAGATGTCAAATACACAAAGTCTTTTTTCGCCTGGCCACTCAATTTGATCTTCCCTTCGTGATAATTGTCGCTCGATCACACCACAGATTTTATTTTGCTGCTAATGACGTGCATTAATTGTGGGTGTGGCTTCTTCTCATGTGGTCTAGAATATTTTCGTGCAATCCTCAGCAAGTACATTTTCAGTGCTGTTGTTTTGGGGTTTTACTTTTTCATTTGTCGGCCTGGAGGGCAGTACCATTTTTCTAATTTTTTCCGTCTGCCCAATTTCCGGATCGTGCTTGGTACCGGCTTTCCTAGTTAGCTGCTTCGAAGAGATTCTTAACTGAGCGGTCCTGATTCCGGACGTATCAGCTAAGCAATTGACTACATATCTAACCAATCATACATTGAGGAGAGATGCATCACTGCTTTGGTCGGAATAATTACAATGGGGCAGCAGAAGGCCCAAGTTATATTTTACTGGATGCTCTGCTTACGTGCGTCCATATCGATCCTTACAAGACTGTACAATACACCTGCAACCTGTGGTCCCCCACCACCCAACAAGACCTCAGGCTAAAACATCCATCCTCTCAGTGCCGCATGATCTTTCCAAGATGTGGTACGGCACTGGAAAGCCTAAATAGCTCGCCCAACTCCGGCCTGCATATCTCACGTATGCCACAGAGGATCCTATCTTATCTCGCGTAGAAGTATGTAAGCGCCAGCTCCATCATGTCCTTGGAAACCTGCAGGTGCCTCCCTCCAGCTTATAAATCCAGAGTTTCCCCTCCCCCTCTCCAGAGCGCTCCGCTCTCGCACAAGCACTATCCTTCGATCGTTGAGTCTCATGGCTAAGATAACCAAAGCTCCCACCACGGTGTGTGCTGAGCATATAGCTCTCAGCTGCTTCTTTTATCAAGTTCCTGCTCCAGTCGTTCGAAATGCAATTAATCAGTCGTCGATCGAGCAAAAAGATTACGTCTTGCCTTTTGTTAAAGAGCGTGAGCTAACCGAAGTTCTTGCATTCCTGGCAAAAACCAAGGATGGGTGGGATCATATACCTGCAGTTTGCATAGAACAGAACCCATCTGGAACAATTTTAAATGTCATCCTGGCCATCAACAAAAGTACACATGCTGATGGAGATGACACTTTACAAAAGCTGAAAAGAAGCTTTGAAGAAATATTCCACGTACTTCATGATTCACAATATGGTTGGTCCTTACTATTTTGCGTCTAATGATAAACCTTAATAATTTTCAAAGTTAGAGACAAGTTCGAGGTCCAAAGGGAGATTTTTGCGTCAATCATTTCAATGTGCTCACCACGGGTACTATGCCGGTTGCGGCTCGAGCGAAAGGCAACTAAGAGGCCAATTCAAGATCTGCTGAAAGAGGCGATATTTAGTATTCGACAGGTTAATTCCCGGAAACTTCACGGCAAAGAGTTATCAGTTACATCGTCATCATTCATCTCAGAGGCAAACAAGGTCATACAACTAGTTGATCGATGGTTGAACCACCGAACTCTGAATAAGCTGGGTGATCTTGTGGAAGGGATACATCACTTGCAACAAGCAACACCACGCTTTTACGATTTGCTAGACCTAATTCCGAACAATAACATGGATCCTTCCTCGAGATCCAGTTTGTTGAACATCATCAGAAAGGTCTCAAGATACTGGGGAGCTGCCAGACAACTGTATCGAACGGCCAAGAAATTTTCATTGGTCCGGAATATGAAAATTCAACTGGCAAGCCTACCTCAAAAGGCATTCGAAGGTCAAACAAATTCCAGCGAGCTCTCTGACCTATATTCATGTTTATCCAGGCTTGGGTTCATCAAGGGGCAACAACATAGTGTGTCCCAATTGTGCCGCAACTTAAGACTTGACGAAAATGCTGCCCGTGCTAGGTATGAAGGAGCCCAAAAGGCTCTTTCAACACCCAAAATACACGCTGAGATTCAAATCATCGCCTTTTGCGAAATGAAAGCCCCAAAATTATTCCCAAGAGTGGTTAGTTCCAGCAAAGACGCATGCTTTCTCTGCAACACTTTCATTCAACTATACGGACGAATGCATAACCCGAGAGCCCATGGTCGACTTTACCCCGGCTGGAGACTGCCGAGTCTGCCACAATTAAGAGGCCTTCAGCAGAAACTCAATAAAAGACTTATTGAAAGTCTTCGGCACAACATTTCATTAGGGTTAGCTCAGGGGAGGCTGTCGGTTCGTCCTTCTCCCAATGAAAGCAACATTCTTACCTTATCGGCTTCAGACACAACGGTGAGTATGCCGGTGCTTGTGTCAGAGAGCTCGGGGAAAGAGATTTCTTCGGTTGACTCGTATATGACTTTGTCGGGCGATTCACCAGAAGACAGCCCTTCATTGGCAATCGGCCGATTTTCAAGCAATGAGACTCCTTCGGATAATTCAATTGATACCGTTTGCCTCCTCGAGGGAGAACTGGTCAATGATTTTGTGAAATACAACAGGCGTTATCATCTTATTCTCACAGAATCTCTTGAAGTGCACCTTAGTCTCGAGGATGAATCAGCTTCCACGACTAGGAAAGAACCACTGGGGTATGGTGTCAAAAGGTTTACAGCCGACAACATCAAATACCTGAGTGAGACATGCCCTGTTGTTGATGTACAGCAGCTTGAGGGCGAAGTTTTATGCCCATTGTCTGAAGGTAATGCCTTTTGTCTTGTTGCTGGGGATGTGGTGTTGAAAATCAATACTCATGGACGAGTTGAGGATGAACAGAAAGCAGTTCGTCAGGCGCCATTGCGCCCGTGAACAAGGGTAACATACACCTATAATGAGAATCATGCATCAGTCTTCACCACGTGAGCTACTTGTTACGATCCTTCCTGCTCCAGTCATATTCGAAAGCAGTTTTAACTCCACACTCTTGCGACTTAACTCCCGAACCCTAACTTGAGCCACGCTAGTCTAGCCTTCGTCGACTGAACGGCAGCTGTAATAACAGCCAATAGCGAAGCAGTAATACTAAAAGGATCCGCCATTGCGGGTTCTGGCTTCTCTTGTTGAAACCGTAGCAGAATGTTAATGTAGAGCAAAGACTTGGAGGCGAGAGGGGAGGGGGAAGAGTAGAGGGGGAAGAGGATAGGGGAGAGTCCAATACCAGCATGAATGGTAGCTTGCGGGTATGTTACATCTGATAGGCCAAGTTAGCGCTGTGGCTGACGTGTTTGTGATGTGACTCAGTCGGGTCCGCTGTTATGACAGCGGATGGCGCATGCTGTGCTTCATTTGTGGGCAGATTTGTAACTGACTTGCATATCACTCCGTAAATGCTCTGAAGCAACTATTTGGCGCTAAAGGTGACGGGGCAATTGGCTCAAGCTGGCTCAGTTAGGAGATTTGAAGCGAGGGAGAAGCGGTGAGAAGAGCAGCGCCCCGTGCTTAGCCGCTGAACCCACCACAACCCCACCCATTTTGCGAGGCGCGCCTAATCTCGTGAATTTTTAAAGAAATATTATCATTGCCTTCTCCTGATCAGCGAACTCAAAATCCCCGTATTAGCCCACATGCACAACCTCTCCAGGTTTGATGCCTTGATGTGGGTGGTCCACCAAACTTAATTTTGATGCCCTACATCACCGTTTCCGAGGCCTGTCTACGATGACGAAGCGCTAACTGGGGCGACTGCAGTAGTATGCGGCACCAGGGTACACTGCTGTACTGATCCTGATATGCATTCCGTCTAATTGAACAGTCCGCCACGGCGTATCGTAGGACTATGCCGAGATCTGAAGGAGGTATACCAAGCCAGCTACTGTAAATTGGAATGTTATGGTCAAATTGTTATGGTCAGTGAATAATGACGTGATCCATATTTGAATTCAAAGGTCTTAATATTCTTCGCTAAACACCAGCAAACTGATCCATCAGCTAGGTACGGCGCACCACAGCGGCCCCGTCACAGTCGAGTGAGAATCATTGGCATGCCGTTGAAAATGCATGACTTCGGTAAACTTTTCATCGCAAATATTGCACGCAATCGTCGCGCTTGACACGATGTTTTGCAGGTGCTTTCTTTTGATGTGTTTGGTGACATCTCCGTGAGAGGCAAATTGCTGAGCACGCTTTGCAATGTCCAGGTCTCGTTGGCCCAAACAAATAAAACAATATAAGGGTCGATGATCTTTCATAGCAGATCGAAGAGCAAGTTCGAGCGGATTTTCTGGTTGACAGGTAATGTCCACCACTTCATTTTCCAGCTGGTGTTTATCATGGGTCTCGACGTGTTTCCCATAATCTTCTTGTCTTTTGTTCCGCGGCAAACGGCAGGTGTCGCCCTCCTGAAATTGACAATAAGCAGCCACTGAATCTATGGCTTCGGTTCTTCGAGTCATCTCCTCCTCTATCGTTGGACGAGGCAGAGTCAGAAGACTCTTGATCAGGCGTTGCTGCGGTACAGGGACCTCCATGGAGCACTTCAGCGGTTTACTTGAAGATCCAGCCGGCTGAATCCCCGACAACTGGCGCTTGATCTCTAACATAGGCTGTTCTCGGTCATATTTGCTTTGAATCTGCGAAAGAAGGGTATCGTGTGCGCGCCTCTTGGCTCCCACTAACTCCTGATTCAGTTTCCTGTACGTATCGTACTTTGGTGTGCCTTTATGTTTTGACAGAGGACGCTCTAGAGATCGACTGATCTCATCGCGCCGGCGCACTAAGTCGAGTATTTCCGGCTGTTGCTTCACAGAGCAGGATTGCTCTGTTGTTAGCTCCTGCGGGCGATCCGGGTCAATGGTTCGGCTCATTCGGCAAGCAGCGCGCATTATATCTTCTTCTGGGTCAAGGCCACGAATAATGGCGGGCAGGTTCTTGGAAATTCTTCTACTCAGATAGAATTTCAAAAATGTCCGTGTATCGGCATGATGCATCACAAGATTGCGGAGCGAGTCGCTGACGGAACCTGGAGTTAAATTAGCTGGTCAACTCTACAAAATTGAGCAGTGTAACGTACTACTACTGTCTAGAGCTGTTCCTGCCCCATAGCGTAAGCTGTAGGGTCGTGTTACTTGTCGAATACCTGTGATCACACCAATTTTCTTGACCCATGGTTCCAAGGTTGAGTAAGGGAGAGGATTGGTGGGTGAGATGCCAATCCCATTCAAAGTCCGTTCCGACATCCGGAATACCGGCACGTCATCCATCGCCGGGTCAAGCTGTAGTCGTAGTTCGTTACACTCGTCACGAATTCGAAGTCGAGGAAGCTGGCTTGCAAGAACAAGTACCTCCTTGCCATCAACACGGTCGAATGCTCGGTCTGCAAATAGAAGGCCTAACAGGAAGACATGCGGACTGAGAACTAATGAAGGATCGAAGATGATTTCGGGCAGGATATAAGTGTTTCTGAAGGAAAATTCAGCAGGAGGAGACGGTGCGGAATTCAGCGTACTCACGAGGCTTTAGCACCCAGCCACTCCTTGGTGAACTCAAAGGTGAACTCAATCACAATTCGATGTGGACCGCCCTGCGGGTCACGGAGGAGACTGACTTGGATGTGACGATACCGCAGATCGAGGATGGCTTGCGGACGGTTTGTTGTGAGACCTGCGAGTTGCAAGAAGAGTCCAAGCTCAATACGGTGGCGGCCATGTCCGAACTTTTTCTTTGTTGTACTGACGGTGGTCTCCACGACTTTTGCTAGGTCCTCGACGTCCATAGGAGGCTTGTCTCGCCCTGTGATCGACAGCTTATACTTTTTGGCTAGTCGCCGAATCACCTAAATTCAGAGCCGGGTCAGTCTTGGAAGAGAGGCTAAGCTAGCTGGGCAGTGGTAAAAAAGGGCTCTCATACTCGGCGCATCTGACGGTTCATCTGGTTTCCGATCTTGTTTGAAGTGGACCTTTCGTAAACTAGCCGAAATACTTTCCAGAATGTGTCCAAGGAGCTTTTGCACTTGATGCCTGGAAGCCTTCTCCCATTCTTACCGCGTCGTAAATTGAGAGCCCATTCGAGAAAGTTATATAAAATCGGGATAGATACGTGGTGGTATTCCTCTTTGGGATCCTTCCCAATGAAAAAGCAGAACCTTGGTGGTAAATTCGTGAGATCAAGAGTCTCCAAGACAAACGAAGGGAAAGGATGGTAGCAGGACTTACTGGGACCACTTTTCCTCGATACGGTCCAAAAGAGCGGTAGTGCCTTTGCCATAGTCTTCCTGCGTGTAGACCGTCTCGTCAAAGTTCCGAAGTTGCTGGATGTAGTACTCCGGTGTGTGTTCATTGTCGGCGAAGAGTAAGGCCGCATCGCCAGCATTGCATGCTTGATCTGCCTCATCCTCAGGCTCCGTCAGATCAGCGTCAGATCGATTGTCTTCATTGCTTTCTCTCTCGGAATATTCACTGTCGCTGGATGACTGGCAATTGGCCTTGCGAGAGCGGCGACCCATGATGTGAAGGATACTCAAATGAGAACTTTGAGGACTGAATTGGGGTAAATTCCCGTGTGAACGGCGTTGCGGCAGTACGAACAAGATAGAGTCGCAGAAGGTCCTGAGGTGAACCTATGTTTTGAAAAGCAAAGGATGTTTCAAGGCAAGGGTCGAAAAGAATCTCGTCTCTGAGGCCTGGGGGCCCTCACTAGAACAAGAGGACGAGAGGATGGGGGAGGAAATCGCTTCCATTTTAAATGACGCGGTTCTCGAGGGAGCCATTTTCGGCGCCTTCAGGTACTCGGGGTTCGAAGGCAGAGAGGGGAAGGGGGAGGGGGTAGGAAGTGAAAGAGGTGGATGGTAGGAGTGGATCAGAGGAAGCCAAAGAGGTGCGTACCAAGCCGCTGCGGCTCGCTGTGGTCACAGTGAGGGTGCGTGGATGCAGAGGCCGCGGTGAGTGGCAGAAAAGTTGGCAGATGGGCGGCCAAAAACGGCGTCACTTGCGGCCATTTCTGGCCGTCTTTTTGCCGTCATCTAATTTATAATAGTAAACATACCTTTTGTAATTTCAATAGTCGTTGTCTAACCATTTATCAACCGTTATGAGAGCGTTGACAACCCGTTTATTTAGCGTTTTATCCAACCTACGATCGTTACCTTGGCTGCTGGCATCTACGGTGCACGTAGGGGGGGTAATATCGAGTAAGATACTTTCGATTAAATAAGTATATCATCCGATCGAATTTCGGATGGAATACCATCTCTGGTTAACGTTGTGCACGTAAAGGAGGAATATGATGACGGAGTAGGCTAAGTAGTAAGATAGGCTAGTAGCTGTGGAGGAAACTTCGAAAAGGAAAACGGGAAAGAAAACATGGAAGGTCTGAGGAAAATGGACGGGCTTAAACGGGCCACGACAGACAATGGAGCAAGCCTTACTTCTTGGTGACCCGGAAGTTGGAACTCAGCGAAGTGTATGCCATGGTAAGGGTAGAAAAGCAGGAGGTCCTAAAACCCTATCCCAAATCTTGGATACCGTTGCGCAGTTTCAGGCATTTTGTAAACTTTGAATAGCTGCCTGGCTGTCGTCTTTGAAGTGGTGTCTTTCCGTTATGGCGTGTTCGAAAGCCATCTTTATCGCAAAAAGTTCCGCATCGTACGCCTCAGTTTCGCTGCCCAGGTTCCAGGCGTGGGCACCTACTGGCTATTTATTGATCATTGTTAATTGACATCAGTTTACGTTTTCACGATGCAGTTCACTTTTATTCCGGAAAGACAGAGCAGATCAGGTACCTAGCAAACCTAGTACTGTACTGTATATTAAGTACGGGACAACAAATATGCTGAGAGTAAACAGGTTGCTGGATTGAGGGATGGCCAGAATTTTAACCGTAAGGTTGCTCCCGGTCGCTTCACTCCCTCCGCAAATCACTTGAAGAACAATCCAAAGCATACTTCGAAGGATTACACGACGTGTAGCTGTATCTCTGTCGCATTTCCGGCGTGATCATGGCAGCCGTATGAGCATACTCGGCTTCGACCCATGTTGGCCACTCCCAGTCAATCCAGCAACTGAACTCATCAGCTTTTCTCTCATTCCATCGTAAAGGGGGAGGTATATATTGACCGAGGAAACGATCGAGGAAAAGTTTCATGCCGGCAGGAAGTGAACTATCGGATTTGCCATTAAAGTTGGCGAGAGCAAAATCAATAAAAACCAGACTCTTCCATACCGGTGCATCGGGCTGCTCTTTCGACCTGTCTGCCATTATAACGTTTCTGGGGCTCAGATCCCTGAGAAGAATATTTCGTTGGTACGCCGAAGTTTCAAAGTCGATCACCGTTTTGATGATCTCTTGACGAGTAGCTTGTGAGAATTCCTCGGGTCTGGCTTGTTGCATCGAGACGCCCGGGGTGTATTATCGCAAGCACCGTTCAATCGGATCAACTTGGTTCCTTTCCGCCATAGCTGGTCGTGAGTTGTGGCAACAGCCAAAAGACACTGGTGTAGGCGCGGGAGTGATGTGCGACTGGACGGTAAACCTCCATCCTGGAATATATGGAATCGGGGGCTTTGGGAGGTCGGTCCAAGGAGAGAAATAAACCATGTCATGTTTCCGCATTGCCACGAACGACGTGGACGACGTGGACGACGTGCACCGGCTTCTGATTTTTTCCTCTTTTGGTGGCTGGAAGTTGAAAGGAAGTTGTCTTGATTCTGGACCACCAGCTTTGTTGTGAGAGGTTAGTTACACGTGAAATTTGGGTTAGTTTTGTAGGAGGTCTGAATCGTGTTGGTTGGTGGTTTCCCACCGACTAACTAGATACACTGTGCTGGCAGTAAGCGAGGGCGGTGAGAGGTGACGGACTCCACATGGGGTCTAACAAGTGGAATAGCGTACACTGTTTATAAATAGAAGAGCCCTCACAATACACACTATGCACGGAGCTAGTCCCATTCGTCAGTAGTATCGGCCGATGGATACTCCGTAGACAGTTGTAGATAGTTTCTCCTGGTACTCCCGTTGCGGGGAAAAGTAGTTCCGACCTACCGGCTACATATGATAGGTTACGGCCAACTGGTGATAATTCTCGGGACTCGGGAGTCGGTATTATGATATCATACAACGTACTAATTCTACCACGGAACATCAACACATCTCCAAAGAGTCTGAACTTCTCTGAAGACCAGCTCTCTTAGTTACCATTCTGATCTCTCTGTCCAGTGCCACTCACCCACGTACTATCATATGGTCTTCAACCATTCTGTCCATCTCGGGCATCGGGGTCCAGTGAATCCAATCACCAGTAGTGAACTTGATATCCTCCGTTGTTCCCGACTGGACTTCATTATTCAGTGACAGGTTCAACAAGGACAGAAGAGAATATTGTTTCCCTTGATCCGTCGATGTATAAATACTGGGACTTTTCCTGTATTTAGATAATGACAATTCATTGATGTCTTCTTGAACGCCGTTTATTTCTGACATTCATACAACACCCAGTCTTTCAAAGTGATTTCCAGGACCTTGACTTGGCATCGCCCTACTCTCTTTTACAATGGGTCAAACAGACCAAACCAAGTCGACGATGATGAAAGCGGCCACGGTTGTTGAGGTAAGTAACTCTCAATTGCCCTGTATCCTCCACATTTCAATTGCTAAAGTGAGTTACTTACACGCATTTCTCCAGCAACTACGACCCTTGGAAATAAGGCGGGTACCAATACCTGAGCCAGGAAGCAATCAAATCCGGGTCAAGATCACAGCAAGTTCCCTGTGCATGTCTGATATTGCTGGATATGTTGGGAAGGTTCCGATAGTTCCGCCCTACTTTCCTGGACATGAGCGTACGATAATATAACACGTCCTTGACTTAAATTGTTGATATATTCTGGAAGAACCATCCGCAATAGCTAACATCGGTGTCCACTGCAGCTGTCGGTATTGTAGATGCATTGGGATCCGGAGTGCAGGGGTTCAATTTTGGGGATCGGGTGGGCTTTATGATGACATCGGATACTTGCGGTATGGTCTTGTTGGCCGGCTGTTGTAATTGATATATTGTTTGAGACCATATGACAAGCTGATTAAAATGGCCATGGTGAACAGGCGATTGTGATGTCTGCATAGGCCCTCACCATCGTTTCTGTGAAAAGAAGACGATTATTGGGTTCAATAATCAGTACGGAGGTGGAGGATTCTCGGAGTATACACTGTCAGACCCCCGGTCAACGGTGAAGCTCCCTGAGAAGATTAACGATGAGCAGTAAGGCTGACTTTGTGGTATTGAGTTCGAAATGATTCGGTTGGTGGAATGCTGAACCAAACTTTTCGATAGTGCGGCGCCTCTTCTCTGCTCCGGGGTAACGGCATACTCTGCCATTAGGAAGGTAGCTGAAGGACAAACTGGCGGGACTTGGATCAATATTCTGGGGATTGGAGGTGTAGGTAAGTGTTCGTTCCGATAAGTACTCGCCTCAGAACGATCCTAACAAAGTTGAATCTGCGAATAGGCCATCTGGCTGTTGCTTATGCCAAAGCACTTGGTTATCGGGTTAGAGCATGTGAGTTTCGACTGATTAGTGCCTAGGTTTGTTTCAGCTGTCACGGTGACTGACGAGATCTGTCAATGCATAGGGGATATCGACGATAGGAAATTGGATATTGCCAAAGAGTTTGGAGCTGAGGAAGCACTCAACTCAAACAATGCGCCAAACGAAGCGCACCGAAAGACCAAGACGACAGTCGTGATCAGTGGCGCAGCAGCAGCTTATGATCTTGCCTTCAGGTTAACTGATTGCCTAGGTAGGATTGTCGCTGTCGGCATACCACCAGATGCCATCAGAGTCAATATCTTGGACATGGTTCTCAATAAGTGGTCTCTCGTTGGTAAGTTCGAACTGTGTAACTCTGAACTTAGACAGAAGCAAAAAGTAAACGAGCTGACATTCCGTTCGACTCGAACCGCAGCTATCTTTCAGGGAACGAAAGAAGAACTCAGGGAATGTCTGAATATCGCCGCAGAATACAACATAAGGCCCATTATTGAGGTTAGTACTTCTCTCTCCCTGTTAAATGCTAATCTTATTTAGCCATAATCTGATTGCCATCCAGTGCCGCAAGATTGACGATATCAGTCGGGGTTTCGAAGACCTCATGAATGGCAAGGTCGCAGGACGGCTTGTCTATAAGTTTGATTAGACCGTGGTCGGGAAACATGAGTCAACAGGGTTGAAACACGGGAGCCTGATCGACAACTATCAGTGATGCCATATTAAGGAGTGACAATAGCTCTCCCGGTCGGTAGCCGCTATTGTTTATCATAATCTCAGTGAAGAGAATTTAGCGCAACTTGCAGCTGTCAAAAGCACCTAAAAACCCGCTGGACTTCGTTCGTGGAAAATCACCATGATTGTTTTCGTTCCTTGGACTGATCTCCCGACACTTACCGCCAATTCCGGGATGGAGGGTTACTGTTCAGTCGCACATCACTCCAGCGCCTACACCAGTGAATCTTGGCTGTTGCCAGAAATGCGAGACTTTTAGTACAACGCATCCTCCGGACTATGCTAAGGAGAAGTGTGTTTCAAGTAATTCTTCGAATCAGTCTTCGAGCAGTCGGACTCTTTCGCGACAATCTCAGCAGCCTGAGGAGAATTAGGAGATAGGAGATACAGTTAGGGCTTTGCTTTTGATTTGAGTCCAGTAGGTAGAGCATCCAATGAGAAGCAAGCAGCCGTTGAGTTGTCACTTCCACCAGAAATCGCGGGGTTGTGGGGCCAGGGGCCCTCCAAGCGGACGCGGGGTAGCAATTTTCGAATTCAACGGTCAAAAGAAAGTAACAGAGGTCATAGCAAATAACAACCACACCAACAATTGACGCCGAATATACGAACATTGAATAGAATAACCTTCCGAATATCCCGGATCCTATCAGCCAACGACCGTTCACAAAATGTCCATGAACGAAACAGACTGCTCTACGCCCCGAGAAGGATTCCCGCGTCCTTTCCCAAACACCCCGACAAACGTCTTCGACCAGCTTAACCTGAAGGGAAAGACTGTTGTGATAACCGGGGCTGCTGATGGGATTGGCTTCGCTGTGGCTGAGGCCATGGCGGAGGCTAGTGCGGATATCGCTATGTTGTATAATAGGTATGTGCAGAGTGCAGTATGATAGGGTTATGGTATCCGAGTCGGGTTAATCACTGCCTATACTGGGGATACGTATTCAGTCTTGACGGGGCTGCGAGCTTTCATGTCAGTTGAAGTATCAATGTTGCTGACAGGCGTCACAGTAATGATGCCGCAGTTTGGAAATCAGAGCTTTTGGCCACGACTTATGGGGTGAGGACTGCTGCGTACAAGGTAGATGGTATGTAGGGGTCCGTTATGCTACTGTTAAGGCACCGGACTTACAAAGTCCTCATCATGCAGTTTCCAATGCGGACGGAGTGCAAGGTGTCGTTGACGCTGTTGTGAGGGATTTCGGGAAGATTGATGTTTTCGTTGCAAATGCTGGTATGTGTTATAAACCTTCTAGCTCCCCCATAGGAGCTAACCCTTTGTTCCCAGGCATGTCCATTTCAAAGCCCATCCTCCAGCAGACACACGAGGAGTACAAGAAACAGCTTTCCGTGAATGGTAATTGGCACACAACACTCACAAACCTCCCCCAATTTCACCATTTGAAGAACAGCAACTAACCCTCACAGTCGACGGCGTCGTCTATTGCGCCAAATACGCCGGCCTGGTATTCCAACAACAAGGCTTCGGCAACCTCATCATAACATCCAGCATGAGCGGCCACATCGTAAACGTGCCCGTGGACCAACCCGTGTACAACGGAACGAAGGCCTTCGTGACGCACTTCGGGAAGTCGCTGGCTCGCGAGTGGAGGGATTTCGCGCGAGTTAATATTGTTTCGCCTGGGTTCTTTGATACCAAGATGGGCGCTGGTGATGGGTCGCTTGTTGCTAATGAGGCGTTTCGGATGGCTGTTTTGGGGAGGCAGGGGCATGTTAAGGAGATTAAGGGGTTGTATTTGTTCCTTGCTAGTGATGCGTCGACGTATATGACTGGGAGTGATGTTCTCATTGATGGGGGGTATGTGCTGCCTTGATTAGAGTGTTTGAATGGTTTTTTACGTACACTGTTGCAGATCGTCGGTACGTTTTGGACGGTTCTGGTGGACTATGAATGCTCGATAGTATTCCAAAGGTTCACAAAAACCTAAAATAGCCTATGATATTTGACCTCGTTCGTGTACGTCTACCGAACAGATCCCAGCATATACTTACATATGACACCATTCAAACAGATTAAAACTTGAAGACCTGGTCCTTGTTGTATCCAAGCTCTCCTAGGATTCCAGTCACATCGCCCTGGTCCTTCGGGCTGATCTTAGGTCCGCTGACGGCCTTATACATGCCTGGCGGACCGCAAATAAAGATCTTGATGTTGCTCTCCTTGGGCTCGGGGAGGACCGTCTTGAGGAGCTCCTTGGTGACGTAGCCCTTGCCGCCGGTCCAGTCAGAGGGCGGGTTGTCGAGAAGGTAGAAGGCCTTGAAGCGCTGAGGGTACGTGTTCTCGAGCTCATCGAATTCCTTCTTCAGAAGAATGTCGTCCTTGGTGACGTTGCCAAAGACCAGAGTAACCTTGGTCTTATCCTCGGGGTTCTGGAAGATGTGACGGGCCAGTTGGTACATAGGAGTGACACCAGTACCACCGGCGATCAGGCAGACATGGTCGTGCTTGTTGGCCTCCCAAGGGTACTTGGGCAGGGGGCCCTTGAAGGCGAGTTTGTCGTTGGGCTTGAGGTCATGGATGTGCGAAGACATGGGGCCATTGGGGTATTTCTTAACGACAAGCTCGAGGTAGCCAGGCTGGTCTGCAGAAACTGTGAGCCTAATCTTATTTGTATTTAATACGGGGAAATTTATGATGATTACCTTCATCGTTCACAGGGGTATAAGGACGCAGGACGTTCTTCTCAGAATCCTCAGGCTTGAATCTCGTCAACAGAGCAGCTATAATGACCCAAGTTAGCTTGCGTGATCTTTCCCGAGATATCCGGAATCCCCAGCGATCTACTCACAGGTAATGGGCAGGCCAGATACGGCCTCCTTGTCGGGGAATTCAAAGCGGATTTTCTTTGTGTTAGGGCTGACATCCTCGGTTTGGGACACCGTCAGGTCGACGAATCCTTGGTCACCACCAACGAAAACCTTCGGGCGATCCTTCGGCTCAGCTACTGCCGAGCTGTTGTAGCGATACAGACCAATGCCGACACCAGCGGCACCGATAGTGGCATAAACGGGAGCCAGAGACTTCTTGCTTTGCGGTGCTCCGGAGGAGTAGCAGCGGAAGCCCTGCAAGGATGTTTAGTATCAGCCATTCCGAGCGGCTGTGCGTGATATGGGAGCAGAAGAGGCGCTCTCACCTGCTTCATGGGCTGCGCGCACTTGAAAGCTTGACGAGCGAACATGGTGGCACTGTAGTCAAGTCAATTGAGAGGGTCTACAGGTGGTGGAGAGTTGAAAAGAAGAGAAGATGAAGAGAGGAAGTCGATCGGGGAAATGCGTGGTCGTGGACCTCTTTCTTGGTCGATTACTAACACAGCTCGGTGTTTTGAACTGTTTGCTTTTGTCGATGACGCAATATCTCCGAGTCCGCGGTTAAACTTAGATCCGCGGTGATTACTAAGGCGTGTCTGGAAAGAAAGAATTGCCGCATTAGGAAGTGCACGTTACTGCGCTCCCTTTTACAGGTAAACATCTGTTATGGGCTTTGGTCTTGTACTCTGTATTCTTGTAGGCTGCAGCAGACTGCCAGTAGGCTATGGAGCAGCGCAATGAACGGAGCAAGCCAATTACTACTGTACAATGCAGGTATCATACTATTATGGCACCATATTGAACCCCGAATTTTAAATGAAATAAAAAGTCGCTGCAGAGGACTAAAACCGATATAAAACCCAATCCCATTACCTGGGCAGGACAAACACGCCTTATTCGCTGCGCAATCTGAATCCTTTATGCATTTTACGGCCATAACATCATCGTTCAATTGCACACCCCTATCACTAAAAGCCAGCAAAAACCCACGTCTACGCGAACGAAGAGGGCCGAGAGAAGGCGAAGGTCTTCTTGGCCTTGGGAGTACGGTGAGGCAGAGGGAATTTGAGGTTCTTGTTGAGGAGCTGCCTGATGTAAGGGCGGCGGATGGCGTCGGCGTTGTTGATCTCGACGACCTTGATGATCTGTAGGAAACGGTCAGGCAATTATTCTCGGTAAAAATCCTGGTGTCAGGGAATGTAACGTACGTTGATGGATCCCCAGCGGGCGCGGTGACGAGCGGCCATGTCCTGGTAGAGGGACTCGACAGCGTCGGCTCGGGTCATCTCACGGAACTCCTTGTACATGTTGTGGGTGCCGGAGCGAGAGTCGTAGCGGATCCAGATACCGAAGTTCTTGACCTTGGTAGGGCGCTTCTCGTTGATCTAGGGACGGAAAGAAAAAAATGTCAGCGGACCCCGTAATTTTCCTGTATTTCATTCCTCCTCCAAAGCCGAAAAATATAGTTCCCAAATAACACATACAACGTTGAGGCTGACGACCTCGCCGTTGGCTCTCTTGACCTTCCTGAGCTTGGTCAAGAAGTACCAGAACCGCGACTTGGCCACAACATCGTTAGGCGCAAAGATGCGCATGCGGTACAGCTTGGGCGTGGGCATGGCCTCGGTGGGCAGATGACGCCCGATAACCTGGTACTCGTTGAGACGCCCTATCAATTTCCGGTCAGTTTTCATCCACCCAGACTTTGATAACGCTGCGGCCAATTGACTAAATGACGGGTACGCATGGTGCGAAGCGGCTAAGACGAGTTTTTCGAGGTTCGATGATCGCATCGCATTGTAGTCCAATCGACTCTTCCATGTTTCTTCCCAATACGGTCAACCCCCGTAAAGCAATCCGCTCGGCACTATCTTCCACATTGTCCTCCTCAAACCATTGGCATAGAATGTTCGTATCGATGTCGCGTCATTCAAAAAAGTCTTCGCCGTGGTACCGCATTCGACCGGAATAGAATGGCAAAAGGGGCCCAACAAAAAATTCTCACTCACCCATCTGGAAAAAGAAAAAAAAAAATCGTCAGCAACTCATTCCAATCTCAGTAGTAAAGCACATAGTAAAACCTACTTTTATTGATGCTGTCGTGAAGTCGAGAGGTGTGCCGCTGAACAGTGCCGTGCCGTTGGACAGTCGCCAATATTGAAGATTTGTGAGCTTCTTCGGTGTTAGGGCTGGGATGCCCTCCGGCTAAGCGAGTGGAGGCTTGATCCACGCTAGTCCGTTTTGGGAAGGCGTGCTGCCGCGCGGCTGATAAGATAAACGCCAAGAGCCGCGCTTTGCTTCTCCCCGCATACATAGCATAACTTATCTTCAATGCTTCTGGCTTCATGTCAGAGAAACCAACTGATAGACAACACGCTACAGTTCTCATTGACCATGGATTGACTGCATGTAAGCGGAGCATAATTTTTAGGAGATCCAGGTGAACTCGACAACGGTCCTGGTTCGATCAGCCATGGCTTCGATCTTTGCAGACTTCGACGACGGCCAGAGGAGAGGCTATGGCCCTCGATTAGCAGCTTCTCTCGTTCCGGTTGCTCCCGCAGAACATCCCGACCGACTGCACTCCTTCTATAACGCTTATAACGCTTCGAGCCTCTCCTCGGATCTCCGCTACTCTCTCTTCCACATGCGCAACTTGAGATTGCCGAAACAAGAGCAGACAACATGGATCGAGATCTTTTCCGCTTACTGGAAGGCTGCTGGAGAAATCATCGCTGTTCATGACCCCAATGCTCGTGGCAGCTGGGAAAGGACGTTCGACGCATGGAGAGATGTTGCAAACGCTCTTATTAGGGGCTATACCAGTGGTTCACTTGAAGCGTGGTCGCTACCTTGTCTTTACGTCGTAGGGAAATACCTACGACTTTTCGCAATTTATGCCGATAAAGAAATTCGTTCTCAGGACTCAGTCGGCTTTGGAGGCCGTTTTCAGGATGATATGATTACGGACTCTGACAACCCCAAACTTGAGGAAGCTGCTCGGATTATCAACCGCATGTTTACCCTATGCCTCAATGACAGGTATGTCAGCGGCTGGTACTGCTCGGCACTGATGATTGCTGAGGACTATGATCAGGGCGCCGATTGAAGAATCGCGAAAATGGGGTATCTACAACACAACAGGCCTACTGTTCAAGACCTACTTCAAGGCATGATCATTCACCTTTACGTTGCGCGTTCTTGTCCTCTGACCAACTTCCGTAGATCAACTCTGTTGGACTTACTAAGAATGTGCTTCGCGCTCTCGATGCTACCTCGGCAGATATGCCTGGTTTGGAATCTTTTCCTAAGTCGCATATAGTCACCTTCGAGTACTATGTTGGGGTTATACACTTCCTGGACGAAAACTATGCAGAAGTACACTGTCACCCGAAACTATCAATGTTTCCGGGATGCTAATTGCTGAGTTATCAACAGGCAGAAGAGCATCTAACGTATGCGTGGAACATGTGCCACAAAGACGCATTGAAGAATAAGGAGTAGGTTGCTACCCTCGTCACATCATGACTTCGATTAACCTTGAATAAGGTTGATCCTCACTTACCTTGTACCCTGTCATCTCGTCACGACGCATACCTTAGCAAGCAAAGGACTTCTCTCGCCATTTCCCAATTTGGAACGACAATTCCGTCCGTTGTGTAACTGTATAAAGAAAGGAGACCTCGTCGGCTTCGACTCCGCCATGTTGGCAGGAGAGGACGAATTTGTCAAGAGACGCATCTACCTGCCACTCGAAAGGGGGCGCGATATCGCGCTGCGCAATCTTTTTAGAAAGGTGTTTGTAGCGGGCGGGTTCGAGGAGCCCAAAGATGGCCAACCTGCACTTCGGCGAACACGCGTTCCTGTTGCTGAATTTGCAGCGGCTCTGAGAATTGGCAACCACGCCGACGATAGGGCTCGGGTTGATATTGACGAGGTTGAATGTCTATTGGCAAATCTAATATACAAGGTGAGATATTCCTTCTCCTTCCTTTCTTCTTCTAAGAGCAGGCGACTTGAAGAAAAGATAGAAGGACGTGCAGTACCGTACGTTGCACTTAGGCCAACATCTGGTGTGCGGACGCAAAGATGGTTCTGCGGGCCTTCCCATCCCTTATTCGTCGAGCCCTTTTCGTCTCAATGAATTGTACTTATATCAGTCGGATCAAGGCGGATAGCTGACTCACTTTCTTACAGGGCCTTATGAAAGGCTACATTGCTCGCGAGCGAGGAATGGTCGTCCTTAGTAAGGGCGGTGCTTTTCCTGGCACCGGCGTGTAGGGTTTCGTTTCTGAATCATGACATTCCTGCCGTGTCGTTTGGAGTCCCGCCATGGGATACCAACTGGTTCCAAACTGAGCTCAGCAGCTTGTCTCCGCTTGTCACTGTGTTCAAATCAGGCTGTTTGCTCTGATATTTCCAAATTTCCACTGTCGAGTCTCGCTGACAGCTTGGCACAGAAGTGCTCCGCCTGAGCTACTAACCATACTAACCGTCGTCAGTTAGTATCTTACGAAGTATCATACAAGGGAACAGCATTAATGTCGAGCATTTTGGCTTGGCATATGATAGGATTTTGAAACGAAACCATTCCTGTCCGACAGAAACCGGTGAGGGTAGAACCAGTTCGTTGAACAGCTCAATGTGGGATACTACATACTTTCCCTACTCCGTACTGGCTTTACAGATTACCTCGACAGTGCTGGATTCTCAAAGACTTGTCATACGTTATTATGATAGGACTTATCATGCAGTTTAGACTACTCTCGAATATTTGTCACAGTTTGTGCAAGCTTGCGCTGTAAATGTGCAGTCTGTGCTGGTCGGCACGCGTATCATTACTGCCAACTGGCGAATAGCCTACCTAAATGGGTCATATGAGTCACGTGATATCGCGACGATCTGGCGAATCCAAGGCAGCCACTTTACGCGTAAGCCACCTCGGTCGAACGCGTCTTGTATCACATTTCTTCCCTCGAACAGATTACATGCAGCAGATAGATCTCGCATCGAATATCAAACAATAAAGAAGCCTTTGCCTGTCAATTGGCTGGTCTAGTTTTGAGTTTCTGGCCCTCCCCGGCGGCCCCCGTTTGGGGCCCTTGAAATGACCGATTCTGATTCTAGGTTGGCACTAGAAGTCTAGCCCGAGACTGGGGGACCCTACGCTGTCTCAAGTTTATGGACTTTTGTCTGTTCCTTTCATAATCTCTCCTTGTTTCTAAAACGGCTTCTACTCTTTGCCTCAGTCTTGCCAGTTCCGGCTGTGTGAATACAAATGAATATGCTGCCAGCCAAGCGGTCGTCTCGCCATCTGTCCGACAGCTTTCCTCCCAAGTACCGGATCGGCAAGGCTGGTCCTCGGACTCGAAGGACGGTTCCCAGCTCAGAACGGCAGCAGAGAATAGATAGTCACACAGATGAAAAGTAAGCAGATGCTTTCTACTGGATAGTAGACTAAAGTGAGCTCTTAAGGAATTAACTGACGTATGCCATTCAAGCAGCGTGAATTCCAGCATTGTTACGATCCGTGTTGGCCCTGAACACCGGCTCTTTGCAGCCCATGAGAATATTCTATGTCTTGCTCCGTTCTTCGCGGCCTGCTGTCACGATCAGGCATCTGGGGAGTCTGAATCTCGCAACAAGCGAATCGACCTGCCCGAGGAGCAACCCGAGGTTCTCTCGTCTGTTCTCGAGTATCTGTACCGGGGAGACTATTACCCGAAGTTAGTCCGTAATGACTACGGCGATAGTTGGGATTTGGAGGATATCAGAGTAGACAGGGATGGACAGAGTCGAGAGGCGACTGTTTTCCATCGGTCTGCTGGAGTGGTTATTTTGAAAGATACGGCTATTTAGTGAGTTCTGTTGCTGTTGCTATTGCTATCGCTAATGTTGCTGTTGCTGTAGCTAACATTAATGGACAACAGCTGCTCTGCAGAGAAATACGGCCTAGATGAGCTCAAACGCCTCGCACTTTGGAAACAGGGTCTCCATTTCGGTATCCATTGCAGCACCATTCTCACCAGTGCTCGCTTCGCCTATGCCAATACGCCGGATACCGATTCGACGCTTCGTGCTCACTACCTTGCCCTGATTATCCGGAGCAGGTCTACGTTTAAGCGTAGTGGGACGATGCAGATGGAGATGGAGCAGGGAGGGAAGCTGTTTTTTGATCTTTTCGTGGCAATGTGCAATCATATGGTTTGTTCTGACCATTTTCTCTCTGTTGCTTGGAGAGTAGGGGGTTTTTAGCGAGTTCTATGGGCTAACTTGTTTTCCTTTTCTTCGCAGGATGATATTACCTCGTCTTCCAAGTCTATTACCAGTTGAGTACTGACAGCAGTCTCATCAACGCTCCCATGTTTTATCTCGAACTTGGAGCTAGTTGAAGCCGGCTTACCTATCGGAGGTCGTTCAACTTAATCATCCCATCCATCCATCCCCTTTACGGAAATAATAATTTCTTTATGTTTCGTTCGAAACTCTGACAACCGGCGGCTAATGTCTCTGTGTTTCTCTCTTGTCCTCGGTTTCGTTCATCCCAGGCTTTTCTTATGTATTCTATGTCTTATATACCCCTGCTGTTCGTTCATGTTCATGTTTACACGCGGTTGATTGCTTTTTCCGTTTCTTTGTCGTTGGTTTATGTACTCTACATAAGTATGGATTGAATGTGTTATGATATTCAGAATTCTATCGTGGTATGTATGGGATTCCTCTTTCCGGTAAGTTATATGATTGGGAGAGAAGCGTGTCGTAACCGTAGGCCTATTAAGTTACCTACTGCATAAGCTGTAAGCTGTGATCAGGCTCATTCTCAAAAATCAAGAATCTCCTTTCTAGTGCTTACTGCTTACTGTAGGCATTTTGAGGTCAGCACAACAACCAACAACTACCAAACTAGTAGAGACGATGGCAGTGCAGAGCAGCTCGCTTACACGCCTGTCAACTACATAGGTATGAGCAGAGGCAAATGTTCAGAATCAGCATCTAACTCTCAAATCCCAACGGTCAACCTAACAAAATACCTACCTACATATTTGAAGTCGATATTCCTCGCACTCTCTATTGACTACCAAGGCTGTGCCTAATACAATGACACCCAAACCTGGAACCCCCAAGGACTTGGAACTTGCGGCGAACGAGAAGCAGCCTCACGTTTCCCATTCCCCATACCCGCCCCATCCGGACCGAAAGGGCGAGGCTCAGGCTCAGCCGCCTCCATACCATTCACTCATCCCTCATACTCAGGCTCCACCATCGACGAGCGGAAAGCCCGAGTCAGAGAAGCCCGGAATCGGATACCTGAGCAAAGTGGGCAAGGCGATTGTCGGCTTCTATACGTCGTTCACGACGGCGGCGGCGGTGCGTGACGCGGATGCGGAAGAGAGAAAGCGTCAAAAGGGCAAGGCGGTGCAGGCTCAGGTTCAACCGAGTTGGGTCTCGGGCTCGGGCTCGGGCTTGGAATTGGGCACGGCCTCGGGCTCGGGGCCGGCGTCGGGCACGGGCCCTGCAATTCGACGAGCCTCCTCCTCCTCCTCTTCGTCGTCGTCGTTGTCGTTGTCGTTGTCGTCTTCAGACGACTTTGGCTCGACAAAATCCAAGCCCAAGCCCAAGTCCAAGACTGGTCCACAGTTTGGCTACACCGGGAATTTCACCGCTACTTCCAGCAACGTCCGGCTCGAAGTTGACCAGGGGGCGAACGACTGTCGGCTCGTTGCGTCTTGTCTCTCCCCCTCGGGTGAGATGAAGCGGTCTTCCATCCAGCTTAACGATCTGTTGGAGAATTGCTCGGGCAAGTTTACCTGGTATGAGGGTGGGAATTTCATGGCTACTGCGGCGTGTGTGAGGTTGGGTCGGGGTGGGAAGTATCTTGAGGCGGATTTGAGTAATGGGGTGGGTGTGAAGGATTTTGCGCGGATTAGGCTGGATGAGAGGATTGCGAATGTGGATGGTGTCTTGACGTTTGTGCCGAGGAATGTTAGTGTTAGGACTATGTATACGGGGGTATGATTGCAGTTTGCTTTTGGGTTAACCGGTGGGATTGTTATGTTATGGCTGCAGGCGTCGAGGGTGGTTATTCAAGGGCTTAGGGCTTTGCTGGTTGTTCCTTTCTTTCTGTTATGTGTTATGCCTCACGATGGAGACATGGTATTTGCTTCTGGTACATGCAGAATGAATATATACATCGGTCGATTTAGTAGCATCTAAAACTCTAAACAAAAGGCTCTCCTCCTCCCTCCTCATTAACCCCCAAAGCAATCTTCCCCATAAGACCTCCCTCTTCAAGAGTCCGATGCGCCTCCCGCAGCCGTCAACTTGACTCTCCGCGTTAAGTGGCACTTGATCCTCCCCTCATCCACCAGTCTCGCCAATTCCTCCAAGGCCTCATGGTGCGTTTCCTGGGCGGCCTTGTACACGCCCTTGGTGCCAATGAGACACCAGATGAACGAAAGTGACTTGGCCATGAATTCCGTCCCGTACATTCTAGCCTGGCCTTGGACGATGGTGCAGACTTTGCCGAAGGGTGCGCAGATTCGCGCACATAGGGGGAGGTATTGGTCTGTTGTGTGGGTGATGAAGATGTACCTGTATTGTCATGTTAGTGATGGATACTCATACGAGTGTGTGAAGTAGCTTACTTCAAAGGAACGTCGAGTTTCAGGTCCCGAAGTTGACTCTCTAAATCCCCATGATGGTTCACAATATGAGTCGCCCCCATATCCTTAGAAAACTGCACCTTCTGTGGTTTCGAGGCCGTCGTAACCACGACCTCCATTCCCAACAAGTGCCTCGCGATCTGGGTCGCAATGCTACCCACGCCTCCGGATCCGTTGATAATCAACAATCCGGCCCCCTTCTCCCCTTTTGGTATCTGCAGCCGTTCCACCAACGCCTCGTAAGCAGTGAGATACGTCAACGGCATCGCAGCGGCCTGCGTCATGTCAAGTCTTGCCGGCTTGTGACCCACGCTCCGCTCGTCGACAAATTGATACTCTGCGTTCGAGCCTTGGCGGATCGGACTGCCTGAGTAGAAGACTTTGTCGCCCTTTTGGAAGGGGAGGGTGCAGTCGGGGCCAGTTTGGAGGATTGTCCCGGCGCCGTCGAAGCCGGCGACTTGATAGGGTTTCGGCGTCATGGAGTAGTAATCTGTATGCAAACATATCGTTTAGTTGTTTCTTCTTTTTATGTATGATCCCCTGGGTCTATGTCTTTACCTGGAAAGTCATCGTAAACACCACCTCGAACCTTGACATCTACTGGATTCACAGAACAAGCTTCCACCCTGTATGCATAACAGCGATCAACCAGTTAGCTAAACCTGCAGCAACAACCAAGGCACGACACGGACACAAACACAAAGTCGAGAGAGGATTCATTACCGAATCAATAAATCCCGTCCTTGGGGATCTCCCGGGTCAGGGAAATCCCTGGATACCAGATGGTCGGCCGGTCCGTGCTTGTCAATGATAACTGCTTTCATGATGCTGCTTGTGATTGATGGATGGAATAGCTTTGCAATTCCTTGCATACGCATCGAATATATACGACCGCCGAGTCAATTCTTCCGAGAACTTGATGTTATCAATTGCTGATGCCGGGATGAAATCATTATGAACACACACCCCATATGTAAGGACAGAACAGAGATTGTCAGCAGCAATAGAGCCCTCCTTACTAACTTCCATTATCCTTCAACCGCTGCGAACCGTACGAAAGGCCTTCAAATCGCCGGAACCAACAGTGTTAGGAGTGTGAACCTGCAACCTTCCTTCAGCCAACAGCATCTCGGCAACATTGAATTGAGCAGAAACGTTCAGCGAATTTCTTGTTGCCTGGATTCGCGGAGGGGCGAGTCTGGCCGAACCAGAACTAATCACTGTGGAGTCATCGATCCGTATAAGTCACAGCGAAGCGACTGTTGACATTAAACCCGTCCAAGCGGGCATTGAAGACAGATGGCCCAGTAGTCCCAGTCGATCGCGGACGGGGCGGCGTCGCAATACATTGTACGCACTGACGCTGGAATGATGGATCGAACGCGATGATATCCAAAACCAAGCGAAGAGTGTCATTGATCAACTTGCGAGGATTTCGCGGCGGAATTGAGACCCTTATAGTCGAGCACGGCGTCGGTCCTCAGACTCTTGGTCCAGGCGAAGTTGTGTGGAGAGCAGGTTGTGATTTCCCTCTCTAGTAGCAACTGCTAGCGCTTAGCAGCAGGGCGGTACGGAACAACCTGTATATAAAGGCTATCCGAAACTCTGCTCAGCAAACTCCCATTTCCGCGTTTTCGTATGGACTGTTGCCTCCCAAATCGTTGAACACATCTAAGACGTTCATTTCATTCCTTAGTACATCCAAAATGAAGCAGTGGTGGAGCACTCCGGTAAGAATGGTTAGAAAAAGGTGACCCGACTGTCAAAAGAACGAAACAAAAACGCCAACAGTTGCCATCCAAACGCCACAGTACCTAGCCCTGCCCGGTCCCGAATATGACGCAGTACCGTATGAATATAAAAATATGGATAATCGCTTCAAAACCCTTACTCCAGCTCTTGCCATTATTATGCGTATGTACGGAATTCATTAATCAGAGGAACACCTTCCTTGCATCTCGGGGGTGACTTTCCTGAGGGCAATAGGGGCATTTAAACCTGGTGCCCTTGCTTAAGCGCTTGAGCGATTCTTCTGCGATAACGTGTCCGCAGGGCATCATCATTGGGGGGTTTTGATCGGTGGCTTGTTCTTTGGATACGGGGCAGACGAAGATGGAATGGAATAGGTAAGATGGTGGTAGGGGTATTTCCACCTAGATCGGTTAGTTTACGGCCGGTTTTCCATGAACCAGGGTGAGGGATATATATACATACAGGTAATTCGTTCTCAGAGGTCCATTCTGTTCGTTTCGCTTTCATGATCGTCTGTAGCTTGAGTAGGGTAGGAAGAGCTATTGCGCCGGCGGTAGCAGCGATGTACAACGGAGAGTCAGCGGAGAGTCCCAGGAGGGAGCAAAATTCGCGAGTAAACGTCTGAGCAACATCGTTCCAAGCGGACGGGTTGTCGAAACGATGTCGGTAAGGCGAGTTATGTAAATTAGGCCAGAAGGCCATGGCTCCAGACAAATGCTTTATTTCATCCATGTACCTTGGCATAAAGGCGTGGAATTCGTTTCTGGCGTAATCTAGAGCCATTTGCCGACTGGCTAATGTAGGACCTGCCTGATCTAGCCCGCCGCAAAATAGCCACACATATTGTAACTGGCATAGTTGGAATTCGAGGTGGCTGCCTCGCAGATCCAAAGCGTCTCGGTTCTCCCTCGACCATTGTATTGCCGGAAGCAAATTCTTATTGTCTTCTATTTCATGGAGGATGTGATACATGGTGGAGAAGTGGTTCCGGACTTCATCCGACGGTGTCGGCTGGGGATCTATATGCATAGCCGTATTGCTAGTCGAGTCTGTTTGCGGCGCCGGCGCCGGTGGTTGTGAGGATTTATCTTGGTCTGTTTCTGAAAGGAATGTCGCGGCAACCGAAAACTGTCCTTCCCGCAGAAGATGCATTGCGATGGCCCTGTTGATCAGGTCCTGTCGAGACGATAGCGAGTCATGTTGGGTAGTAGGAAGTGGTCTGTCCTTGAACAGCTAGAAAGGAAAAGATGAAACGTTAGAAAGTTGTTGTACGGAAGCGGCTCCTCTCAATAACCAACCTTATCAAGGGCCTTGGTGTACTTGTTAAGACCACTATGAGTATCCTTGAGGCTATCGGTGATGGTATCGAAGGAAGCTTTGGCGGGATTCTGTAGTTTTGCTAGGTTTATAGACGTCTGATTTGGATCTTGAGCGAGAATAGCTCAGCAATCAGCATAGATGCTCTCATACATAGCAGTAATAGAAGAAACCAACCGGAAGCTATGCTGTTCCGAGCGGACTGTAGGAGGTCTATGGTGGACTGGACATTCTGGATGCTCTGAGAGACCTTTAATCGCCTCCAAATCCGGTCGTGTTCTTTCTTGACCGTATCCATGGTGGTGCAGCGGCGGGAGTCGGAAGCAGGAAGGAGATGAGGAGGAGAGGTCGTTGTCGTTGTCGTTGTCGTCGTTCATGGTCACGTTGTTTTGTTCCAGGTCACGTTCATGATATCAGCTGCTGTGGCCTGTCGGAGCTTCTGATAGGTTCTGGCGTGCATTTCCTAATGCGGTATCATGCAGGTGGATCCATCCATCCATCAAGCAATTCCACGTGATATTGCCCCTCCAGTCGAGTTGACCAATCACAGTAGCCCTACCGGTCTCGCTTACACTAGCGCGAGTCACAGGGTCTTGGCAGATGGTATAAATATCTCCAGCGGCAGTCCTCCTTTTTGATTTTCTTTTTCTTTTCTTTCTTTTCCCATCCTGGTGCACGGGCATTACACGCGTCAGTGAGGAGACATCCGAGACCGTGTTTTTGCTAGTTGAAAACTACCTAGTTGACCGCTTCAGTTGGTCTTCGGATCGGCTGGGAATTTTTGATATTTGAAACTGCCGACTTCCTACTGTGTTGCAGTTCGGAGTCAGGGTCTCTCTTTTTGTTCTGGAGACTTGTAGTGATTGTCTTCTTTTCATTGCTGTGCTATCCTTGAGGTGGCCTGTAGGGAAGAGAAGTTTGATTCTAGTTTTTGTATGGTGGCGGACCCCTTGACACAGTAAATGACCATTTGACAAAACCACCCCCCAAAATTATCAAACCTGTATTATCTTGTAGCGCGGAACACGAGGATTACGCTGGTATGCTTCTCTTATGACGCTTTATATTTCAATCACGTGATTTTTGTTGGAAAATTTGAAATGACCCACTTTTTTATTTTATGCACGTGCATAAGTATGACTAAGCATACTTTTATGCATGCATTAGTCATATTTATTCATAAATTATGCATGACTAAGCATAAATTAAGGTCATGTGACGCGCGCTAATGGCGCTTAGCCTCAAATTTAAGCGCTAGCGCGTTAAGCGCGACCAAAAATTTGAAATGCCCCACTTTTCTTTAACCCTGAATATCTCGGCAACCAAGCGGCGTCCGGTCAAGAAAAGGGTACCATCGTATTCCTCTCGTTCCGCGCTACAAGATGATACAAGTTTGAAAATTTTCCGGGGGGGGGGGGGTTTTGTCAAATGGTCATTTACTGAGGTGTCAAGGGGTCCGCCACCATAGGAGCCCGTAGGATAGAGCTCATAGACCCGCTGGTCGACCTAGTTATTGCCTCTGCCGCCCCTTTGCCCACTGTCCACTGCCACTGTCACCGTCACTGTCCAGTCTACGGATTGCTGCAGGGACCGGTCCCTGCGACTGTCTTTTGCAACGTGCATCATCCGTAACTTGTCCAACCATCAACACAAAATCCAGCGTACACAACTGTCTACCCATGTCCTACGAAGGCATCAATTTAACTGCTTTGGATGTTCCCAAAATTTAGCGGTCCACAACACGCCCCTTGGCTAGTACTATCAATGCCCGTTTTCCCGTCTGGTCTCGTCTCTGGTCGGTGGCGTATCAACTCTCAGGTTCCCCGGGAAAAAGAATAATAGACAGCGCTTCATCAATGACATCCTTTTTTTTCGCTTCCAAAGGAATAGAAACAAATAATAGTAATAAGAATGACTCCTTTCTCCTGTTGTCGAATGCCGACTTGCATTAGCATCCCAGAACAAGGCTGATATCCTTTGACTCGACTCTCCCTCGATGCCACCACCACCACCACCACCACCGCCGGCTGCGCAGTCGGGCAACCCGGCTTCATCCTCCCCCGCAAGTCGTCGCGATTCCACCGTCACCGCCGCCAGCTCTGGAGAAGGCGTCGTTCCGCACGTGAAAATCTCCGACGCTGCTGCGCAACCTGCTCTGCCCAAACACCGGCGACTGGTTTTCACGGACCCTGTGGCCCTCCGGTACCTGGAGGAAGACCCCTCGACGCTCGTTCTGGAACGACGCTCCACGCTACGAGGCTACGAGATATACGTTGTAGAGCAATGGGCTTGCTCCAGGATTCACCCAACCTTCATCATCACCACTTATACCGGAGATCCGTCGCATACGGTCGTCGTTGGCGTCCTGAGTGTCCCCACGGATGATTCCACTTGGTCTCCTCGTCTGAAGCTGTACTTCAAAGCCGTCACGCAGTATCATGCCCGGAACGCCGAGACGCCTCTGGGAAGCCTGATGGTTACCGACCTTAGCACCTTCCCGTCGTCGTTGACCGTCATTCCCGTGCCGGATGGTGACGTCAAGAAGCACCGGGAGGATTTCATCGTCAACGAAGATCTAAAGAGGCTTGGATGCGCGGGTCGTGCTGGTCTTAAACTGCAGTACCCCCCTACGGCCACCGAAGCCAAGTTCTACCAGCTTTACCGCACGAGCGAAAGGATCCCTCTGTATACTGCCGTTACGGAACTCGTCAAAATGTGCCAGATGGCTTTGATGATGTTCGACAAGCTGGCTCCCGAGTACGTCGACGGTTTGCTATGCGACGTGACCGAGGCGGCCATAAGTGACTGGTGGACGGACATTGGGCTGGATTTGTTCAATGTTGAACCCAACGATGGCGTTCTGGGACCGACCACTGTCGCCGCATTGTTAGGCACGTTAATGGGTGCGCGGAATCGACTGCATTCATTCGGCGCTCCCGTTAGTAAGGATGCCTTTGACCTTCCTTACCTCAAACGAGGGATTGGGAGCTTCCAGAAATCGATGAAGCTGGAACGAACACGTCGACTGGACCGACGGACACTGGAGAAATTGCATCGAGTCACCGCGAAAGCCGTGAGCTCGGAAGGCTGGGCCGGCGCCGTAAGGACGACAGTGGCAGAGTTGAGTGGCAAAGGGGGTGAAATGGTCATGGGCATGGTTGGCGGTCGAGAGAAGAAAATTGCTGATATCGAGACGTTGGGCATGGATCATTTCGTGGACTTGATCTCGGGAAGACGAGCCAAGTGGCTGTGGCGAGGCAAGCCGCGCAAACATCACACGGATGACGGTGTAGCAAACGGTTCGGGTACGTCCGACATGATGTTCACCAGGGACGACCAGGGGGGCTATATCTGGACAAGCCGCAAGAGGCGTTCGTTCGAGGATACCGGCGCGACTGAACGTCGTTCCTTCCAGGGGTCTGAGCGGTCGTGGAAGCAACAGCCAGACGCACTGGACGAGGTGGTTCGAAAAGGGGCTCCTGCAAAGCTATCAGACACGCGGACAGGCTTTGACCGGTTCAAAGACGCTGTGGGATTCCAAGGCCGCCGCTCGCACACCCACAACAAGGCCAAAGAGAATTATGCCGACCAGACGGCCGACGCGGCATATAATCCTTCTCTTGACAGTGACGCAGAACCTGACGACCTTGCGGAGGACGAGCCCGGCGACGGCGTCCAGGCGCAGGCTCCTGATAATGATTATAATCGTAGTAATAATGTTAATAATGACGACAACGATGTTGATGAAGCAGCCGATTCACCAAAACGGGCTATGAGGAACCCTCCGGAAATCAACGTCGAGTCGGTTTCCGTCAAGGACGATCAGGAGTCCCAACCACGCAAGCCATCGGCGCAATCGACACAGTCATCCCAACCACCAACGGACGACGACGACTATGCCGTATTCAGCAGGACAACATCCGCCGAGGCCCCGGATGATCGTAAAGAGATTCCGGAGTCGGCCGTTATCTCTTTGCGCCGGCCGCAGAGTTGCATCGAGCTCAACCAGCCGTACCGCTGGAAGCAGCGTGACAATTACTGGCCCCGTCATCTATCCTTCAGTACCGTTGAAGAAGTCATGCTTGGCTGGGAAGGTTTCGAGGGACAAGAACAACAAGTCAAGGAGAGACCGGGCGCCAGTTTGGACGAGGCGATTGATCAAGAAGAGATCCTAGCGTCTGATGCGCAGATTGCCGGTTCTGACATCCTGGAACTTAGTCTGAATACCGTTCCTTGGGTGGAGAGGCAGGTGGAATCGGTCGAGGACCTGAATCAGCACCTTTACGACCGCCGCCAGGATCTCAACTCGCTCTACCTGCAAAAGTTCAGGGAGTATGAGAACTTGAGGGATATATCTAGCGATGAGTTCGCGAATGAACAGACATATCTGCAGGAACATGCGAAGAAGGTCGAGTTGCTAGATGCCAAGTTGGATTATGATGTGAATACACTCGAGTCGAAGATTGAGGATTTTGAGACTGGGCTTGATGAGTTCGAGCAGCATGTTGATGCGATTGAATCTAGGGTTAGGGCTCTGTTTGAAGGGGACGGGGAGAAAAAGAGCAGCTCGTCTTGGTTTCCTTGGTTCCGGAAAGGCGTCACGTCGTGATATGGTTGATGTGGTGTGGTCTTGGTTTTGACAGTCCATTTTTCTGGCGAGAATCTCCCATGATATCCTTTTCTAGTGTACATAATTATAATTCCAAATCTGCCTTTCCTGCCCTATAGCATCCCTCAACGTGGTTATGACAGATCCAGCTCTCCATCACCCAGAACAGTCCATTGATTTCATTCCAAGCCACGGGATCAATCCTTCATCCACCCTAATCCAACCCACTCCGTCACAACCAACCCTTACCGCCGGTTAGCAGCAGCCTCACCCTGCATCTTCTCGCTAACCTTGATATTAACGTCAAAGAACTTGGACACGCAACGATCGAGACAGACGGACTCGCCCTTGTTCAGGTCGTTCTCTCGGTAATCCGTAGGAATGCACTTCTTGGTGCAAGATTCGGTCAAACTGGTCGAAGAGAAAAGTTATACCACAAAGGATTAGCCAGGGATGTTGCTTTCCATTCATTGCGCGCCATTCTAAATTCCGTCCGGACTTGGGCTGTTTCGTATAGTATAGTGAAAAGACCGGAACCAACGGCTTCGTCTATTATTATTCTGATTTCATTTCATTTCATTGTACTGACCGATTGAACATGTCGGAGATCATTTCAACCTCTGTCTCTGCCGCGGCGATTTTCTCCGCGCTGGACATTTTGGGGGGACCGCCGAATAGGAAGGACATTGTGGTTATGTGTTTTCTTTCGTGCTTTTTTCTCTTTTTGTTTGGTCTTTTGGTACGCGAGTTGGGCGAGTCGGGTTGGTTGTTTGGAGGCTTTTTTGTCGATGATGATGAATTCCGGAGGTGTCGACTGTCGAGCTGTTGTTGCCTGAGGCAGCGATCCCGTTACTGGAGCTAGTGCACGTGATAGTTAGCGCACGTGATTTTGAAATTTGTTATTTATTTTTTCTCGTTCGGATGTTTCCATCTCGAAGCAACTTCTGTCAATTGTAGAATTTCCACCACTTCAAATGCTCTCAATTAGCCTTCGATGGCCCTCGCAAATGGGCATTGAGGGTCTTCGATCTAGGTAAGAAATATTCGTCTACTTTTACTTTTCAATGCTCAATACCTGCTACTGCAATGATGAGAAACCTCTAAGAACCGCTGCGAATGAATGCTTGCGATATATATTGCAGGCAATGAATATGCACAGAACTCGCTTTACCTCTCTGATCCTGACAGCTTGTTTTTGCTTCGTTTGTTTTCCGTGGGTTTGGGGTTGCCGTTGCTAACGAGAATTTGCTCAGTATAGGGCGTACGGGTTTGCGGAATGCTAGCATCACACGTTCAATTGCTCGGTCTCAGGTAAAACGAGCCGGGATAGCGAGATATCCTTCATCTATCTCGAACATAAGAAATAGCAGCACCGAGGCATCCCCGGAGAATGCCTTCAAGGATCGCCTGCAGAAAGTCCAGGAGACGCATCCGGAACCATATCCTCGTCTTGCAACGGATAGTCGCCGGATGAGCACCGCAGAGTTCCAGTCGCGGTACAGCCAAGTGGCTAATAATGAAACAGTAGATGACATTGTCGTTCTTCATGGTAGGCCTGGCCGAATGTTGTTATGTTTCGAGAGAAGCTTCTGTGTACTTAGATCAAGTAGGTAGGATTCGGTCCACTAGAGCTAGCGGGAACAAGTTGCGATTCTTCGATCTGTTCCAGAATCAGCATAAAGTCCAGGTTTTGTGCAATCTGCACCGGATGGACGGCGTGTCTGCGGCGGAGTTCAGGGATACGCATCGTGTCTTCCGTCGTGGTGATGCTTTCTGTATGTATATTCTGCTGCATTTTCCCGTATATCAAGGGCATGAAACGAGGCTGAATAGAGCATTCCTACAGCCGTAACGGGTAGACCGCATCGAACACAGCGAGGAGAGCTCAGTCTCGAGGCCACCGAGTTGCCTCGACTGCTCTCCCCTTGTCTGCATGACATCCCTCTGGACCGGGATGAGCCCGAGACCTCTCCCTATTCTCGCCTGGTTCAATTCCTCAACCAGAACAAGATCGTCCATGTCGTCAAAGCCCGATCCGCCATCATCCAGTACCTCCGCCAGTTCCTGCTAGACAGGTCGTTTATGGAGGTCAATACGCCTATCCTGGAGTCGATTGCCGGCGGAGCTACTGCGCGTCCGTTTCATACGGCTGCTACCGAGTTTCCGGAGCGGTTGTTGTCGTTGAGGATTGCGCCGGAGCTGTGGCTTAAGCGGTTTGTTGTGGGTGGGTTTGATAAGGTGTTTGAGATTGGGCCGTCTTTTCGCAATGAGGGTATGCTTGCAGTCACATAGTAAGACTTTCATTAGGTGAACTGACATTTATCAACAGGTCTTGACAGAACACACAATCCCGAGTTCATGACATGCGAATTCTACCATGCCTACGCCAACCTGGAGGACCTCATGTCACTCACCGAGAGTCTCCTATCAGGCATGGCGGCGTATGTCCGTCAATTAAACGAATCGGAAGCCCTAGAACCAACCAACCTCGATTTCACGCCCCCATTCCGTCGAATCGACTTCACTACCGGCATAGAAGAGAGAGTCAACCGAAAACTCCCCGACCTCACATCCCCAGACGCGCAAGCCCACCTCACCCAACTCTTCAACGACATCTCCCTCCCACCCCCCGAGAACCCTACCCTGCCCCGCCTCGTCGATGAACTCAGCGCCACCTACCTCGAGCCCGAATGCATCTCTCCCACCTTCATCGTTAACCCGCCTGAATGTCTCTCGCCGCTGTCCAAATCATTCACCCACCCCGTCACCAACCAACGCGTAGCGGCTCGCTGCGAGCTCTTCGTCGAAGGAAACGAAGTCGTCAACTTTTACGAAGAGGAAAACTCACCTTTTGCGCAACGGCGCAAGTTCGAAGAACAGGCTTCCTTGCAGTCGCAACTGCAACGGGGTCAATCTACTGTGGACGTTGGCGGGAAGGAGAACGAGAGTAGAGACGTCGGTGAGTTAGGGACTAACCGGATCGACGAAAGCTACCTCAATGCCCTCGAGTGGGGTCTGCCGCCTACGGGTGGTTGGGGGTGTGGGATTGATCGGCTTTGTATGCTTTTCACCGGCGTCAAGAGGATCGGGGATGTTTTGCCGTTTGGCAGTTTGAGGGCTGTTACGGGGATGAAGCATGAGGTCAGTCTTAGTGGGAGGTTTGGGTTGGGTGGTCGTGATGCTGGTTCGAAGTAGTGTTTTCCTACTGTTATTATCGGCGTTGATATACGGAGCTAGTTCTTAACTAGTCTTGGTCAAATCATGTGTTATCAATACGGCCACAGTCGAGTGGTTTGATAACCGTTTCAACTTTCAACCTATCTTCTTCAACCATCCCACCGAAACATACAGTATGGACTCAAACAATGTCGAAGTTCCAAAAGCTCGAGCAGTAACATTAAGCCTCAAAGAACTCATAGACGGTATACCCAATTCGGATCATTCAGATTCTGCACTGGTATATAATACCAACTGACACCACCAGACACCGTCTCATTCGAAACCCTAACCGAGGCCTTCGGACCAGAATCACTGGGAATAATTCTCGTAAAGGACCTCGAACCGAGATTCACATACCTCCGTTCCCGGGTTCTTTGCAATGCGTCTTATCTAGCTGCCCTTCCGGATGACGAGTTGGGTGAGTACATGTACAGTACATCTATCAAGTACCAATCTCCATGTTGTGATAAGCTGGAAGTTACCGTCATAGACAAAATAAAGAATGTAACATGCCCCATGATATGACACGAAACTAACGATCATATCAGAATCCCTCTCAAACCCCCAATCCAAATACCTAACCGGCTGGTCGCGCGGGAAAGAAACCCTCCGCTCCGGCCACTACGACACCCTCAAGGGCTCGTACTACGTGAACTGCGCATTCTACCAGAACCAGTCTCTGCAGGGCGCCCCCAGTGCCAGTGCCACTGCCACTACCATCGGCGGTGGGAGTCCCGGTTCTGATTTTGAGGCTTCAGAACCAAACCACCATGACTACCCCGAGTACACGACGCCGAACATCTGGCCGGATGAAGCGAGGTGTCGCCTGCACGGCTTCCGGTCGAGTTTGGAGGAGCTTTGTACGTTGATTATCGACACGGCGGCGCTGGTTGCTAGGGCGTGTGACCGGTTTGCTCTGGCTAATGTTGAGGGGTATCCCGGGGGTTATTTGGAGGGGGTTGTTAGGGGGAGTTTCACGAGTAAGGCGAGGTTGTTGCATTATTTTCCGTTGGGGTTGGGTGGGGGATCGTTGGGTGGTGATGATGGTGGTGGTGATGGTGATGATGACGATTGGTGCGCAACGCATCTCGACCACGGTTGTCTTACTGGTCTTACGTCGGCGATGTTTGTTGACGAGGTTGCTACGTCCCCCGAGCAACTTTTGAAGGATACCAGTGCAACATCACCACCTATCCTCCCCGAACTGCAACAATCCCCCGACCCCGCGGCTGGTCTGTATATCCGTTCCCGGACGAACAAGGTCGTCAAGGTCGATATACCACGGGATTGTCTTGCGTTTCAGACTGGTGAGGCTTTGCAGCTTATCACGCGGGGGAGGTTTCGCGCAGTGCCGCATTTTGTTAGGGGGGTTAGGAGTAAGGGGCTTGGTGGTGGTGCTGGTGGTGGGGTTGCGAGGAATACGCTGGCGGTTTTTACACAGCCGAATTTGGGAGAGGTTATTGGGGATCATGGGTTGAGGTTTGCGGATTTTGCTAGGGGGGTTGTGGAGAGGACTTATTAGTTTTGATATTGAGGTTACATAGGGTTGTTTTTGGTTATTAGATGCATGCTTCTAATTGTTGGTGAGAGTATGGATAAGGGTATATCCTATTTGCAAAGTCCAATTCCAACTCCAATCTGCTAATTCGTCTTCTTATGCTTTGGCCTCTTCCGATGAGGAGTTCTATATTCATCTCCAGGAGAGTAGTCTCCGAATTCAGTCTCCTCGGTCCCCCCACGGACGTAAGGGAGGGGTATGGAGAAATCCTCCTCCGAATCAGAGCTCTCCTCAACCTCATCCACGTTCCCGTTTCCGTCCCCTTCCTCTGCGGAGCTAACGGGGTTGCTCGCTCCCGCAACCTCCAGTCCACTCCGAACCAACGTACTCGTCCTGTTGAGTTCGGCGAACGACGAAGCTGGCTTCGTTGGAGTCCGTCCCACTCCATGCCGAGCCTTCGCTTCACGGGAGTCACCAGCGGAAGCTCTACCGTCGAGGACCTTGAGGTTAGCCCCCCACATCATCAGGTCGCGAGCTTCACTATCGTGGCCCACGTCCAGCCCGTTCAGAGAATCAACAGCAAGCGTCTCGGTCCTGAAGTCGCCCCAGAACCAGAGTTTGCCTTCGGGGATTCGCTCGTCGGCTTGTTGCGAGTAGTTGCGGCCGCTTACGATCCCGTGCATGTCTAGTCCCAGGTTGTTGGTGCCGTATAGAAGCGCCGTGGCGTCCGGCTCGTAACACCGGCCCAGCACCATGTCCAGTGATACCTCCGCTTGCGTGTCTGCTGGTAGCATGGAGTACCACTTGCCGTACCCGCCCATTCCGATGTATTGGAATGCGTCGATTACCTCGTCGTGCGACATGGGTTGGGGTCGATACTTGTGGGCTATGCATGTTTGTGCTCGACTGCGATCTGTCGTGTAGACCCGTCCCTGGATACGAGCTCTGACTTGCTTTGCCAGCTGCTCGGACCCGGGATCGTCAATGCAGCCTATTAGATCGAGTCGGATGTTTTCGATGACCATGATGTCCGTTACGCTTCCTCTTTGGTCGTGACGGGCTTTGTATCGAAGTGGCTTCAGTCGGACTGCGTCGCCGATTATGAGAAGCTCCGCACCAACGAAAATGCCTTGGGCATACACTGATGCGTCGGGCCAGGTTCCTTTGAAGCGGTACTTCTCAAGTAAGCTGAAAGAGGACATGACTGTCATGGCATATTCGATGGACGGGTGAAATTTCTCACGAGGAGTACCCTGCAGGAATAACTCCCATGCATTGAACGGCTTAATGCACGCCAACGGAACATATTTGTAATGCAATGAGTAGCTTTTGTCATGACTATTGGGGTCCGAGAATGTCTCAACGCGGAACCCGGAGTTGTTAATCCCTTGGCTCTTCTTTTCTGAGGTTACCACTAAGTCCTGTAATGCGACTTCTTCTTCCGGTGTCTGGCTGACTATCCCCGCGCGCCACGTAGGAGTGCCGAGCCACCGTCGTCTGGCGTGGGAGTACATCTCGACGCGCCTCGTCATGTTATTCCAGGCCAAATCACCCTCAATAGACGGGACCCAGAGCACGATCTCACCGGCGCGGGGAACAAAGGAGGCCTGCAGACGCAGTTTTGTTAAATACTCTTCAAGAGGCTTCCTTTCCGCGCGCCAGTCCATGCTTGCTGGTTCTGTGATGCTTTCATCAAGCATACCATGATCCTTGAGCTTCATTATTGCCATCCGGTAGACATCCGGTGTTCCCTTGCTGTCGTATATAGGACGATTCTTTGTCTTACGCACAGGCCGATGCGGTAGACGGCCACCTGGTATGTTGTAAGAGATCAAATGGAATGTTTAAGACTAAGTGAGATACCAACCTGTTTCCCTCTTCTTTTTTAATCGAGGGCACAGACAACAGGAACAGTTTGAAATCTGTCCGGTCATCAAGCTATAGAAGTGTGGGAAGAATTGTACAATAGATGGGAAGTATTGTCCACTCGGGTGGCCCCAGATGAGCCTGTCTCGCTGTTGCAAGACGTGTCAGTATACGGCCGACTAGTGAATGCGATGGACAACTTGACATACAACATCAGGATTCGTCCCTCGCGGTCTGTCAAAGAGGGCGTAGCCTTCTGGTAGGCGATCTATGGTATAGTTCACCCCTTTGAATGACACCAAGTATTAGCATGGGAGAAAGAAAGTATATGAAGACAGCAGAAATCTGTGGTAACAGCATAGTTTCATTAATAAGTATTAAAGCGTCCATATGAAGCATCTATGTAGAAGGATCCATAGACATCAAGGATGCGGCTAGTTGCTTACCAGAGAGGGCATGACTGATACGGTCCAAATATCAAAGGCAGGCATCCCATACGAGTCCTTCAACCATGCAACCGCTGCCATGAGTAGAGACCCAAGCAATCTCTCGTTGCCGTTGACTAGCATAACAGTACATAATAAACCGACAAGCCCAAACAACCTGGCCCGTACATACAAAGTACAACGACACGAGAGCAAAACACCCCCTTCACAGCTCCAATTCAGCAAGAAACAGAAACCTCTCACCTTCTTCATAAGCCCCTATCTTCTGTAACCACAACCTAGCAATCTTCTCCCGCCAGGTCGAGTCATCGGGCATTCCATACCGGGAGTCCTTTGGCCAGGTTGACTGGCTGCCATCACTGTATGATCGGTTGATGGGGATTACAATGGTATCTTCGTCTGACTCCTCGCTAGCAGCAGACATGATATGATAGGGGCGTTTCAAGAGAGATAAAGCGGGATGTGAATGCCCGTGAAGGTATTAAGTAAGGTAGGTTATTCGACCAAAAAGAGGAAAGGATGCAGTTTATCAACTTGCAGGTACTGATGTCTCCGACATGTTGAACGGAAAAGAAGAGGAAAAAGATAAAGGGTATCAAGTTGTCCGTCCTTCTTGTCGAAGGTTGTCCGGGTAAGTGAACGCTGAATTCGGGTGATTTGGGAGATTTCGGGCGTCACGTGTTTCGCGCGGGCGGCCAAATGCCGCCCCGCCCATGAGCGGCGAGCCCGCGCGCGCCCGTGCCCGCCCATACATCGGCGTCGCAAAAGTATTCGCCCGCCTGTACACGCAGCCGTTGTGAGGCATGAGCAAATACTTATGCGATGCTCATGTACCAACTGGGACTTTCCCAGCCGGTCCGACCGGATTCAGTACCATATGACAAGACCTTCTCAGTTCACGGAGCCCTAAATTAATACTAACAAATTGGTGACCGCAGTTGGTTGATACCCAGAATCGTTGTGACGGTTAATAAGTTTATCCGGGATGGAACTAGTAAATTACCGGTATTCCAGGGACCTCCTATGATATGAGATAACCCTTACTTTCATACGAAGGCTCCAAGAAGCCAACAACATTGTATTCACTTGCATCAAATATGTATAGCAAATATACCAAAAAAGGATCATCTCAGTTATTCACACTCGGATTGCCACGTCTTGACTTCTCATTGATCATCAGACTCTTCAACTTCCTCTGCAGTTTCGTACTCTTCCTGGTAAGGAGGCGGATCAAGTTCTTCGCCCCCAGCCCAGACTTTACCCAGCTCATTTTCAATCTCCTGGCGTCGAGTCTTCCACTCTTCCACCTTTTCAAGTCGCTTGTGCAGTTCCTGCAGCTCCCTTTCAACCCCGAGCTTTTCTTTCTCGGTGCCGATTTTCTCCAAAGCCCACTCCTCGCTGTCAAATTCGACATCCAGATTGAGATTGTACGTATGGTACTTCTTCAAGGACGCGCGTGTTGAGATCGTGATTAGGGTGATGCCCTTCTCCTTGGCACGCTCGTAGAGAAGACCCTCGACGTCCGAGGATACGGCCGATGTACCCTCGTCAATAAAAGCATACCGGGGTTCGTGGTAAAACAGCCTGGCAATGGCCATTCGTTGTTTCTCGCCGCCACTGAGAACGTCTTTCCACTCTTTCCGGGTGTTCCATCCGCCCTCGCGAGCGGGAAGGTATCCGAGATGAGCCTCTTGCAAAACCGCCTGCAGCTTCTCATCCGTTTCGCCAATCTCGTGCATGTCTATCTCCGTATGTGGATAAATAACCTGATCTCGCAGGGTTCCAACGCTGAGATAAGGCCGCTGCGGGAGGTACATGATTCCGTCCGCTCCAAGGTTTCGGGGCCGGCTCACCAGACCACGATAGACTGGCCATAGGCCTGCGATGATGCGCGGAATAGCAGACTTCCCTACTCCGTTAGGTCCACAGATCAGCAGATGTTCCCCGGACCGCACGATGAACGACAATGACTCAATGAGTTCGTCACCGCCTCGAGGGTAGAGCGATGGAGCGACAATTGGAACGTTCTCCAAGCGAACTCCGTCAAAGCCGCTATGAATGGTCCCCTGGTTGTCGGCTAGAGAGTACAGCTCCGGTGGCGATCCACGGGGCGGGTAATATGCGTTGGCATGCACTCTGTGCAGCGTCGAGATGAGTGTATATACACGAGACGTGTAGCCTGCCAGCTCAGCAACATCCTTGATACTGTACATCATCCGGCCGCCAGCATCTGCCAGTGAAAGCATTAGACGCTTGTTGGTAATAAAGTCTTGCATGCGACCTCGTTCTCTGACCGCTTCTTCGTTGGGATGTGCCAGCTCCAGTACACCACCCAGGCCTCCCCAAGCAGGAAGGAACACCGGCAGGGAAGTGATGAGATAACCAAATGCGGACCAAGCGTACTTCAAAATAGTGTCCTCAAGCATATTGTATCGAATTTTGAGACTGTAGATGCCCTCCATCCAGCGCTGAAGATCCTTGAAACTCCTCATCAAGAAGACCCTCTCCACATCTGCACCGCCGTAGAAAGAGATCTCCTCCGCATTGGCGAGTAACCTGGAGTGCAGGCCTCTAAAGTCACCTTCCTTCTTGCCCTCAACGGCCTTTAGCTTTCCAAAGGGAGGCGACAGTTTGCGCAGAATGGTTGCAGTGCTGAAGTAGCCCGTGAGAATCCCGCCTAATGCAAGCGGTCCAAGAGAACGTTGAAGTTGGTAGTTAAATACAAACAAATCGACCAAGGGCTTGCCGATCGACGAATATAATGCCGCGGCTGCAGAGCAAAATACTGTAAGGTCCTGAGTGATAAAGTGGTCTGCACCCTGACCGATACCGCCATCCAGAGTCATTAACTTGTAGTAGTTATGGTTGTTGGTAAGGTACAAGTCGTGAATGTATCTTGTGAGTCGAGTTCGAAAGGCAATCGACACCTTAGATTGGAGGAATTTGATCATGGCATTCGTGTAGGCAGCAAGAGTTCCAATCCCACACCATTTCGTTATCCCCCAGATGAAAGCACGACCTTTGCCAGCGACAAGATCTCTTACGATCTCACCATCCAAGCGTGCGATTATCAACGACAGGTATGTTCGCGCCATCAAGAAAACGCCATGGCTCATCAACAATCCCGTTTCCTTGCTGTTCCATCTCGGTACCATGATGCTGAGAAGGCTAAGGAACTGGTGAAGGAAGGCCAAGTTCAAACCCGGTTTCGTATGAGGCGGTGGGATGGAAAACCCATCACCGAGGCGCGTCGACGACGGAGGATTCAAGAACAACCTTCGATGAGCATCAAACGTGGTGGATTTGGTCGGATGTATCGTGACCTTTGAAGTAGCCGTCTCCCCAGATGGCACGTAGATAATGCGAGAGCCGCCTTTTCCTCTAATACCGGAATTTCGACGCAGTAAACGCTTTCCTTGAACTCGCTCTCTCGCCCTCTCCCGGCACCAGCTGTAACCGCCATATCCCGTACCTATTATCGAAAGTAGCAGAGCCAGCGTCGCAGCCAGCTTGGTCGGCCGTGATAACCGCTTGGCACGGGCACGGAAAAGGTCGACGTAGTAGGAGCCCAGTATGAGGAGCGGGTCCTGGGAATATCGAAGGGTGGACTGAACAGTCATCTTGTCGTGTATCGCGTGATATTATGGTTCTCTCCGTCCTTCTAAGTTCTCGCTCCTTTCCTTTCAACGCTTTGCTTATTAGCTCGTTGGAAATGTCTGATGAACCGCCTTCGTGGCAGCTAACATCTTCAAACGGGAGGCTCTGGAGGCCGCGGAGCGTAGGGTGATGGTTTCGAAACTTTCGATGCCGAAGTCGATATCTGGGAGATAGTTCGGTGTCCAGCTATCAAGCTGCAATGATTGTTAGCGATGATGAAGATGCCAAAGCGACGTGAAGAGGTGTGCTGCGGAAACATAATGGAGGGCAACGGAGTGCGGACGGGCCTATTGAGGTCGGACAACCTCAGCCCTCCGGCGACCTCCTCTGCATGTGAACCTCGGGCCAACTGGCACGGTGGCGGATTAGAGGTCACGTGGGGTAACGAGACCGTCATTACGTAATTGTCACGTGGAGGTGATTTTGGGAAGGGAATTTTTCAACGAGTACAGAGTAGTAGTTGAGAGTTGAGACCGTTGAGAACGAGCAGAAGTTGAAGTGTTGGATCTAAATTCCACGGATTGTTACGATAGTCGATGAAGAGACTCTACCCGTGTCATTGATAGTTACACTGTTGACAGATCAAAGAACACTTGACGAACACCCGGTGTTGAGATGATTGACACTGCCGTACGGATGCTCTTCAACAGAATCAACAAGGCAGTAATATGTACTCCGTGAGGATGGCTTACTCTCACGTTGTACAGTACGAGTGGTAGGAGACAGAAATACTTCTAAGGTTGAGAGCATCCATGGATGCAGACATGAGCTACCGTGACAGCTCTCCTCGACATTCGGCCGGCAGGTTGGTTGAACCAGATGGGATATCCAGGTTGACGCGTACCTATGATCCCTCGTCCGTTATCCATTCCATTCAAATCCGATGCTCTGTTTCTTGGTATGATATTCCTTACATATTGATGGGATGCAGACAGTTCTCGCATACGGACTCTCGGACGACGGTTCAAGTGCTTATCATTCGACCACTAAGCGCCTTGACTGTCGATTTTCAATTCGATTTTCAATACCTGACTAGCCAGCCATGGGTAATAAGTAACTTCCTGTAAGATTCACTAGGTATTGCCGGCGGTTCCCAAGGGAATGAGATCAACCCTCATCTCCAGGGTCGATCCGGTCTGGTCAGACTGGTCAGACTGGTCCAGACTGTAGAACTGTACGGGGTAGAACTGTAAGAATATCTCAGGAAAAGACTTCCTCTCCCATTTCCCTTGAGTCCTCCTCGATTAGCGCGGTTCCTGCTCCTGCACGTGACCATCAGCCAGCCCAATTGACCTCGCGACACTTCATCCATACCTCACTTCCACCTCTCTGTCAACCTGCCTTTTTCTTGAACGATATCAGACGACTTCCATCACGAATTGCTTGCTTTGCTTTTTTCAGAATTCCCGATTGTCATATCCAATCGCTCAGCTTACAAAGACGACTCTGCCATTAACTTATAGGACCTGGAAGGTACGGAGTACAGCCAGCTGCAAGTACCTAACTTGTGCCGGTATATGATAGTGTCGCCTAACTACCTACCAAAGGCGGTGGACGAAGCTCAAACCCAGAAAGAAAGACGGCCTCAACTCTCTCCATCGCAATTCACCGGACCTGACCGGCCTCCTATACCGTTCACCAAGCGTGACTAATCCGTTATTAACCTCCTCCCTGGCCTTGACGGAAGTCTCTGGCGGCGGCCGTTGAGCTTAGCCGGATAGACGCGTCTTCCTCAACGACTCGATACATACTCCTATCTCTATACGCTGTCTCCCTGTCTCCTCCATATCGCTCTACGGAATCACTTACTTAACGTAATTCATCACCGTCTGCTCCCCCCGAAGGAAGTACCGCCCTCCTATTCGCCCTGATGACTGCTGAAAGCGATCCAAGTGAGTCTTAGCCTGCTCACTATGCTAGGAGCTTTTCTTATAAAATCAATCTCCCTGGTGTAATTGATTCAAGGAAACCGGTTTTGCTAATCTTCTTATCTATCTAAAGAGCCTGGGTCGTCTCGTCAGGAGAATATCAGCGGCCCGGATCCGTCGAAATCCGAAAATTCGAATGGCCCAGAGTCCTACACAGCTGGCTCAACTCCACCTCCACCGTTCCAAAGTTCCGATCCGGCTTCTGAAAACCACGCGGAACCCAAAAGACGACGCTCCTTACTGCGCTCTCCGTCGCGAATTTCGTCAAAGGCCGATAAGAAAGCTACCGTCGACGACACTCGGGAGGCTTCCCAGGATGACTCGGACCATACTCTGCGAGGCTCAAAGACTTCGATTTTGAGAGGGCGCAGGGATCCAAGTAAAGCAAGTAGCAGAAAGTCTCGTCGACCAGATCAGGATGTGGAATCCAAAACGGCGACAAGCCCCAATTCAAGTGGCGACGCTTCCAAGACCGGAAAGAAAATGAAACTTTCACACCGTCTACTTGCTTTCTTGAATTGCTGCACTTCATCCAGCGTCGGTACCGAGGACACGTCTCCCCCGCCAAAAAGGTCTCCCAAACGTCCAGCACCTCAGGGTCGACAACCGGCACCTGAGAAAGCAGAGGTCAAGCCTGGCGATTCGAATGCCACAGAACCAAGCGAACCGCCTTATGTGGACGACGAGAAGCCAAAACAGGCCGTTTCTTCGGACCGGACTGAGTCCTTGTCTGAAGAAAAGAAGTGTAGCAGCGCGCAGGAAGAAGCGTCGGCTTCTGGCGATAACGCGTCGGATATGGACAAGTTCGGATCCGATCCTGAAAAGTCTTCGCAAGCGGCGAATACCGAAAGCGATGTTCCTGATCACTCGCAAAATGACACAGCCAACCTCAAATCTACCCTTTTGGTTGCAGGGACTATTCAGACCGGGAAACTCGCTCCTGAACCTGAAAGTGACGTTTCGGTTGAAGATGAGAAAACTGGAGATTCCATCATTGACAAGGACCAAGCGATACCAAAACCGCCCTTGCCGGAGAGCGGTACCGACGATGAAGTGAAGTACACTACCCCTAAATCAGAGTCGATAGGCTTTCCTGAGGAGCTCTCGGTTCCTCCCGAACAGACGGAACCACAAGAGAGGCCACAATTCTTACTACCGCCGCGTCTTCCCCATTTGCAGGACCGCAAATGTCTTGTGCTCGACTTGGATGAAACTCTGGTACACAGCAGTTTCAAGGTATGTTCGCACATCTAATGGTTTTCGAACTGCTTTTTGAGATTTTCGGCTAACTCGCTTTCTTTAGGTCCTTGAGCGAGCGGACTTTACGATTCCTGTTGAAATCGAAGGCCAGTATCATAATATCTACGTAATTAAGCGACCTGGAGTCGACCAGTTTATGAAGCGCATTGGCGAACTGTATGAAGTGGTCGTGTTTACTGCATCAGTATCCAAGGTTGGTTTCCACCCTTCCTGTCTGCATCTGTATAGCCCGCTGACATTCCACAAGTATGGCGATCCGCTACTGGATCAGTTAGATATCCATAATGTCGTACACCACAGGCTATTCAGAGATAGCTGCTACAATCATCAAGGGAACTACGTTAAGGACCTTTCCCAAGTCGGTCGTGACCTTCGAGAGACAATCATCATTGACAACTCTCCGACGTCGTATATTTTCCATCCTCAACATGCGATACCCATCAGCAGTTGGTTCTCCGACGCCCATGATAATGAGCTCCTCGACTTAATTCCCGTGCTTGAAGATCTTGCAGGCGTACAGGTCAGAGACGTGAGCCTGGTGCTCGATATCTCGTTGTGATTGAAATCAAATCACCCTGGCTTTGCACCTTGCGTCGGTCGGTCCATCATGAGTGCATCTCCTTTTGTTAATCATTTTTCTTTCATTTAATAATCGGGTCTTGAAAGGCAAGATTTACACTATTGTTTTCTTTGTTTCTTTGTTTATTAGCACTAACCCTACCCTGGAGATGTTTGTGATTTTCATTCGACAAGCATGCCGCGATTATAATCAGCTAAAGCATGGGATGTGTCAAGAACCAACAGTCCGCATGGGTTTGTTTTCTTCAAATATTTTCATTTGTTGCGCTTCTGATTTCTTGATTCCCAATGGGTGGCATTTATTATTGCGTTGACGTTCTGTCGCCATTATTCTGTTGAACTGACTGGGTACTTTTACCACCACATCCCTGTTTCTGTTCCTTGTCCTTAATCTGTTATTAGCCCTTGGATATCCCTTTGTATTTGTTTCTTGTTGCATATTCCCCAGGCGTCTTTCTTGGTGATCAACAGTGGTCTTCTATTCCGTTGTATGCCGCTGCTCTCTTGCATTGTCTGCTGCAGAGGCCCATCACTGCTGTCCCATGTTTGTCTTTCCCTGCTTTTCTTATATCTTGCGGCCTCGGACTAACACCCTTTGCTTTCCGGCTCTTTTCTTCATTTTCTTTTCCATTATTCTGTGTTTTATTGGTCAGGGTGCGGTTGTCCCTGGAGGTGCCGCCCCAGCAAAATTCCCCGTGTATTTTCAGAGATGTTCACCTTGTATCTATTGATTTAGTGCTACTGACAGGATACCTTAGTATATATATACATATTTCTGCGGTGTCTATAAAATAATACAATTTCTGAATGATATCGAAAGTCAATACTGCTGTAGCAGCCAAATAACTAGGAATGTCCCTATATCATAGACCTAAGACCACCTCCTAAGGATCTAGACCTGACCATTGACGCCAGGCAGATCCCAATGAGCATACTATGATACCGTAGCCTGTTGAACATAGGGTTGCCTCGTTGCCTGCCGTTGCGGGCGTTGCCTGCCGGTACCGAGAAGAAAGGCAGCATTCTCCGATCGGGAATTACCGATCTGAATCCGCCTATTTCCTCGAGCACATCCACCAGTTCTCGTTCACCGTTCGATCGCATTCATTCTACCGGAATCCGCTGTATACAAAGCAATTGACAATCAACATCCACAGACTAAAGCCCTCGCCAAGAAACAAGAACAGAACTCCCGTCCGTCAGCATCATGAAGAACAGCCAAGGCTGGGACGGCAAGCAGAGAGTCGACAACCCAAAGGCAGTCCTTGCCAATCCGGAGGTCCTGGAGGATGCCGAGAACAATTCCGACTCCGATGCGCCTTTGCCGGAAGAGATTGAGGCCGATGAGGGTATGTGCTGTGCGGCGTTGTTCCGTTGTCGTTCGTTCGTTCGTTGTCCGTCGGAGATGTGTGTTGTTGTGTGTTGTGTTGGCATGCCTGTCTAATGATTGTCTATTCATTGTCCTGCAGATTTGCTGGATGAGGAGGATCGGGATGCTGAGGTGTGTTGCTCTTCGTTCTGGGGCCTTTTTGTCACTATGTGCATCTACTTACCGGGCGTCCTGCAGGATATCGACCTCGTCCATTGTCGCATACACTCCATTCCATCGCTACGATTAGAGCGGTTTCCTAAGCTTCAGGTACATTTGCTTTTCCTATAGCTCGAGAAGGAGACTAGCAGGTGCTAATAAGCCCCATTTTCCTTGCTGTCGCATTCATTCAGAGACTATGTCTACGACAAAACCAAATATCCCGAATCGCTTTCCCGCCGGAAGTCGCCGCGAGGCTGACGGAGCTCGATCTCTACGATAACCTCCTCCCGCGCATCCAGGGTCTCGATGATTTCCGCGAGTTGAAGAGCCTGGATCTTAGTTTCAACAAGATCAAGCATATTAAGAACGTGTCGCATCTCGTCAAGTTAACGGATATATTTTTCGTGCAGAATAAAATCTCCAAGATTGAAGGGCTAGAGGGATTGACGGAGTTGAGGAATCTTGAGTTGGGTGGGAATAGGATTAGAGTGCGCTTGTCCCTTTTTTTTTTTTTTTTTTTTTTTTTTGCTCTTGCGCTTGTCTCCTTTTTGCTTGCTGACATGCCGCGGAATGTAGGAAATCGAGAATATCGACACGTTATCGTCGCTGCAGGAATTGTGGCTTGGGAAGAATAAGATCACTGAAATGAAAGTACGGCCCTATCCCTTTCCCTAGCCCTAGGTGTCTTGTCTTTGTGTCTTTTAAGACTCACGTTCGTCTAGAATCTGGACAACCTCTCCAATCTCCGGGTCATCTCCATCCAATCCAACCGCCTCACCAGCATCACCGGTCTATCGTCCTTGAAGAACCTCGAGGAGCTCTATGTCTCACACAACGCCATCACGGACCTCAGTGGGTTAGAAAACAACACGAAGCTGCGAGTGCTGGATTTCACAAATAACCGGGTCTCGCACCTCTCGCACCTCTCGCATCTCAAGGACCTCGAAGATCTCTGGGCGTCGAATAACCAGCTCTCCAACTTTGACGAAGTAGAGCGCGAGCTACGGGATAAAGAGAACCTGCAAACGGTCTACTTTGAGGGAAATCCTCTGCAAACCAAGGGTCCGGCGGTTTATAGGAATAAGCTGCGGTTGGCGTTGCCGCAGATCAAGCAGATTGATGCTAGTGAGTGCTCCTGGACAATCTTCAAGAAGCTTCGAGTTGGATTACTGACTTTGTTGCAGCATTTGTTCGGGTTTGATGGAGATATCAGAGGATATTCGGCCAAAAAAAGTATTAACATGACTGTCATGAGTATGTAGTCATAATAATGAGTTGTCACTAATATGCTAATTGCTGCGCATTCTATGAGAGTTTTATGATAGTTAATTAAAGATATGAGAGACGTTCATAACTTCATATACATGCATATCTTCCTACCGATGCACCCTGACGCCTCAAGGAATTACCCTCAAAGCCCGAGTAGCAACCAGATATAACCAGACAATCAAATGCTCCCATCACCCCTCCCTCTCCCTCTCCCTCTCCCCCTCTCCCTCTCTCTCTTTCTCCTCCTCCCTCTCCAATCCCACCCGAAACAACCCCATCAACGAAAACGCCCCCCAATACTCATTCGACCTCACCACCCCCCTCTTAACCCGCCCCGGAGCCCCCCGTTTCCTCCTCACCATCCCATCCGCCAGCTCCCTCAGCGGGATCCCCGTCTTCATCTGATCCCGAAACTGCGCGCTGTTCTCCGACACGAAGTACGTGCTGTGGTACGGGTACCGGGATTGTGCGGCGTCGTGGTCGTGGTCTGATGGGTTTATGTGGCAGGTTAATGTTAATGTTTCGGGGGGGGTTTTGTGGAGGTGGTTGGTGGTTTGGGGGGCGTTGGGGTTGGGGTAGTCGAGGTCGTGGTCGTGGTCGTGGTCGTGGTCGTCTCGGTGATTTGGGTTGGGTTTTGGGTTTGGGTTTGCTCCTGAATCTGGATCCGGCCCTGACTCTGGCTCTGACTCGGTTCGTCTCTGTGACCCTGGAGGCGGCGTGCTGCTATACGGATTCCACAGCTCGGGACGGTCGTTGCGTATTACCACTCCGCCCTCGGAGCTCTCGACGGTTAACGGGGATGACTCTATGGCATCCTTTGCGGCCTTTTCTGTCTCGAAAATGGCTAGGATTTTGCCGTGGAGGTGCTGGGTGTTTCTGGTTGTGTCATATTGGCCGTGGTACTGTACATAGTAACATGGTTATTAGCATGCTGCTGCTGCTGCTGCTAGGGGTTGGTTTGGCATACTGATAAGTTCCTAAATGTCACTACTTCTCCGTATTTGCGTAATGCTGTGAGGATCTTTCTGCTTTGGCTGAGGTTTAGACGCCTCGAGGGTTTTGTTGTTATGTGGACTGCCCGGTTTTTGTATGCGGTAAATGCCCAGGTTGGGTTGGGTTTGGTCATGATGAGCTTTTCGGTCTTTTAAGTTGGGGGTTTTCATGGATCTATTTTGATATCACATGATCGGTATAAGAGAACTCATTCTTGAAGAGAAGATTCAAGGAAGAGATTCAAGAATTCATGAACAGTTGCATTGATTGACTGACGGGTATATGAACAATCTATTAAGCAGCACGCTAATCCTCCTCCTCTTCGTCTTGACCCCCGACGACGAACTTCTTCCGTCCAGCTCCAGTCAGCTTTCGTAGCTTCTCCTTGTCCAACTGCGACCCTACTCTCTTCTCGATGTTCTGAATCTCCTCCTCCGGATCCACGGTCTCCGCCTCGGCGAACTGCAAGACAAGCTTCCTGCCCAGGAAGTGCGTGTTTTTCAACGCATCCATCGCATTCTCCGCCTCTCGCGCACTTATAAAATCAGCAAAGGCAAAGCCACGAGCGGATCGGTCGAACTTCTTCGGCACCCGTACGGAGCGGAGCTGTCCGTATGATCCAAAGAGTGACCGCACATCCTTCTTGGTTGCTTGGAATGGCAGGTTCTTGATGATGATCTTGGTTCTCCTGGCGGCTACCTTCTTTGCCGTTTCTTCCTTTCTTCGCTCCTCGGCAACGTCCATGGCTTTGTTGGATGCTCGGATTACCAGTTCATGCTGGTCGAGGTTGTAGCCGTTCATCGCGGCCAAAGCCGTTTGAGCTTGGGCCTTGGACCTAAACTCGACGAAGCCAAACCCCATGCTAAGAGTCTGGCCTGGTCGCTTAGGATCCGGCTTCGTCTTGACTCTTGCCGATACGAAGCCGTCCAGCGGCCGGAAGGTCTCCGCAAGTCTGTCACTGGTCGTATTGAAGGAAAGATTCTTAATGAACAATGTAGACGTCAACATTTCCTGCTCAGGTTCATCAGCAGCAAATGTATCTGCGGTCGAGAATCCTTGAGTAACAGGTTTAGTCTCTTGGACAGGTTGTTGAGCACCAGATGCCGTATCAAACAAATCTTTCGGTGCTTTCTCTAGGAAGAGAATAGAATCCCCCAGTTTCCGATATGCCAGACTCTTGAACGCTCTTTGCGCTTCATCCGGCCTTGCGAATTCGACAATTGCAATGGTACCACTGGGCGGCATTAGTAACTTGGTAATCTGGCCAAATGACCCAAACAGATTCCTAAGTTCACTGGCTTTTACGCCATATGAGAAGTTCTTTACTAATATTGCCGTGTTTCCACGCTCTCGTTGTTTGAACGAGTCAAAATTGACACCGTTCGCGGCAAAGTATGCTCTTGTTTCTTGAATGACATGCGTTTCCGCATGGGCCTGCTTGACAGCTGCGTCCGCCGACGTTGGATCCAGAAGCTCTCCTTTCGGAACGCCTAGTCTTTCTGCTATTGAAGACATCACTGCATCGGTCTGTTTTGATTGTTAGCTAACTGGACCGTGTATGCCTGTATAATGCCACTTACATTCATATAAAGAGAATTCCAGTTGAAGGTCGACGACGTAGACTCCTGCTTTCGCTTTATCTGTTTTTGCTTCTTCAAAGGTAGCTTACTCAACTCGTACTCATCGATTTTGTAAGTTTTCTTTGCAGACGCTGGTAGGATATGCATGAGGCGACCTTGGAATATTTTCCCGTCAAGTTCTTTGTATGCCTCGATAGCCGAGTCTGCATCGGAGTATTGGATATAAGCAAAGCCTTTGCTTGTGGTATACCGGGTGTCAAAAGCAATGTGAATCTGGAACAGTCAGCGATTGTTCAGAAAGAACTTTGTCTTGTGCATAATGAAACCAATTGGTGCGCTCTTCAGTCTTCAAGAAGCAACTACTATATATACTCTTGTCCTGTTTATCTTCAGATGCTATTGCATCAGATGTCCCTATCTTAGGAAGATCATCATGCGAGCGCCCGCACACGAACAGATACATGCTCATGACGAATGGGGTATAGAAATGCAATTCAAAAGGGTATTGGGAAACTAACCTCTTCAATTTTTCCGAATGGTGCAAAGACGGCTTCGAGATCTGCCTCCGTAGCATCATAGGGCAAATTCCGTACGAACAAACGAGCAGAATACCGAATGACATCAATATTTGTGTCGACATCCGGCGCCTCTGTCATCTCAGCATCTGTATCAACATGAGGCGCAGGGTCCTGGACCTCGGCATTGCCTGACTCGTGGTGCGTCTCAGGCGCTGCCTCGGTTGAAGTAGTCGTCTTCTGCTGTTGTTTGGAGTCAAGTTCAGCTTGCTCCTCTTCATCTAGGAGGCCAAGGACACGGCTTGTCTTCGATCGCAGCCAGTCAGCATCGGATACAGGTCCGGTTTCGGCTGGCGGCGCAGTAGAAGCGTCATGATCCATCCCTACTTCGGCGGGGTCTCCCCCTTCACCACCGCCAGTGTTCACAGGTTGATCCTGGGGAGCTTCCTGGACATGGCTCTGTTGCATGTCAGGATTGCTAGTGGGAGCTTGCTTGTCAGTATCATCAACCTTTGCCTTCTTGCTCTGCACATTGGATGGCTCCTCGGTAGAACGATCTACTTCTGCGAGTTGTTCCCCCGCAGGCGCAGGATTTGCAGCAGGGTTGACCATCATATCATCGTTCGCCCAGGTTCTGGCTTTGGACGAAGGTTGCATGAGTGAAAGATACTCTTGCAACCGAGGATCCTGATGAGCATTATCCGCATCGCGTTTGCGCTTGAGCGAGCTCGCTGCAGAGGCATCCTTCGAGTCTGATGTCTTATCCCGTTTCGCAGTTGGGTGAGCATCACCGACAGGTTTGAACTCGACCTAAGGCCATTCGGGTCAGTTTCACGACCACCTTGCTCGGTCAGCTTGCACAATGGCGAAATACTTCAGACGACAATAACACACATACCGGCCTGGCTAGCTCTACCCCAATCTTGGACATTCTGATATATGTCCTGTTGAAGTAGTCAACAGCCTGCTTGGCAGCTTCAGGGCTTTTAAAGCCGACGAAACCGATTCTGCGTTTGGGGAGGACATGAGCGTCCGTGACATGGAAACGATTTGAAAAGTGCTTCTGGAGTTGGTCATTGGTAAATGACGGCGGAAGGCCAGAAACGAACACTCTTGTGTTCTCCATCCCGCCGGTGCTGTGTGGCATATCTCTCTATATCTCTCTCGGAAGACGAAGAAAGGAAGAAAAGAAAAAGAAATTTTTTTTTGATGTTGAGAATTTTTTTTTGACGCGGCTCCGAAGGCGGTGAGGATGCTGTGTTGCACGTGCCCAGGAGTCAACGGGGAAAGAGAGCGACATCATTGTCGACTTCGACGTTTCTCGCTTGGCTCTGGAGAACAGTGTATATTCTCGGCTTAGTTATTTCTTAACATCTAATATAACGCTCTAATACAAATCGCCAAATATGGCTACCGAAAAGAAGGATAAGCAGGAGGGTAAGTTACGTCTTGAAGCCCACTGACCAGTTTGTTGCCTCGTGTGCTAATTTTCGCGTGCAGCGCAAATCAAAGCCGTCGACATGGTAAGGAACCTCGAGACGAATACGAAGGTCAGACGCTTACACGGACATGCAATAGACGGAGGAGATGCAGCAGGAGGCCATTGAACTCGGTACGGTTTCCAGGTCAGCCACTTGAGGGAAGAAGTGAGAGGCTAATTTTTCTTCTTAGCTATGGAGGCAATGGATCAATTCCACATTGAGAAGGTTTGTGTGGACATTCTAGCTCCTTGCGGTTGCTGTCTCGCCTTCATCGATGCTGACTATTTGCAGGATATTGCTCAGTACATAAAGAAAGAAGTACGCGATTTCCACTCCGCTGCCGGACCTCCATCGCTGACATCTAACTGCAGTTCGACTCGCGCAAAGGAGCTACATGGCATTGTGTGGTAGGAAGAAACTTTGGAAGCTTTGTTACACACGGTACGGACGAGCATCAGCACGGACGGGTCTCAGCACAGGCCTGCTAATTCCTCAGCAGAAACAAAACACTTTATCTACTTCTACCTTGGACACTGCGCGATTCTCCTCTTCAAGACGCAATAAACGGCTCCTTTCTTATACCTATTCCTTTCTTTTTCGAATGATACACCTTCCGCCGCGTTATCTCAATATGTTGCTTCTTCCTGCTTGCTTGGAAACACACCCCGGTCGTGACGCTGAACGCCTGGCAATATCGGACAACTAGGAAACCGACTTTTCGACCTATGGCGAGTGGCATGCAGGTTGTGTTGAAATCTTGTGTCTTCTACTATTGATGGCACTATATCTTGTCTTTCTCCTCGTCTGGATGTTGATGCAAGAGAATGGCGAGTTTTCTTTACTCTCGAGACGCCCGTTCACGATGGATTGCCGTATAGGCTGACAAACAAGAAATCTGTAATATTTGTGATTTGTGCTAGGGATATAGGGCAATAGAATTGGTTATTATTGGAAGCTCGCTGTTGAACGTGCATAGAAGAGTACCTCTGGTACTGGTACAGCGACGCCCGTAGCCGTTGCTCCGTACCCCGGACCGTTCTTGGTCATGTGCCTGTGCCTATATGCCAAGCCACAAAGCCACGTACAGGCTCAAAGTCAAAAGAATCTAAAAATAAAGACATCTTGTCTACTATTCCAGCATTCCTCTCGATTTTTAAAGTATCAGAAGTATCTTATTGTTGTTTGTAGGTACGGGCTTAGCAGCGGCTCAGGTGCTCGACCAAGTAGCTCATCATGGCTATCTGCCTCACCTTTGGAATGGACGGTAAGTATGGTAGATCCGGGGCTATAGTTACTAGAACCCTGCTAACAATATTGCAGATTTTTCGTCCAGATTAAAGGGCTATGAGAATGTGGTGGCATATTGCTACAATTGTGAGTGGCTTACTTGGTTGATGGATGCTTCACCATCCGTACAATACAACCAATCTACCATTTCACCAAGAACAACTACTGCTATAGTGGTTGACATGAATCATGGCAATAAAGAAGAAGAATCAACCCGTCTAACGGCTTCTCTTGCTACTAGGCCATAATTGGAACGGGCGTTGTGTTACTCGATGGTGAGTTTCTTCAATCGGGGCTGGAATACAACGCACATGTACTGATGCTGTTCATCTAGGCCATGGTTCACCGTTTGCTTCATTGTATGTATCGTGTCTGGAGCATTGCAGTGCCAGCTTGGACAGCCCTCCTGTCTGTCCAGATTCCAGATTAGTTGAACTGACCTCGACCCAACCATCCAGCCTGTCATTCCTTGCACATTTCATAAATTACATGTTCGTGCAAACCCTACGTGCGGATCAGCTATGATATCCAAACCGCTAACATACAACAGGAAGTAACATGTTATACCTGCCGATTCACACAAGACCTACGGTGAGTACCGAACCGCCGTTCCCTTCTTCGAATCACTAAAATCCATGCGCGACTCGCCACTAACAAACCACTCCACTCTAGCGACCGCCCCGACATAACACCGGAAACTAGACCTCCCCAATTCCCCCAGTTCTATATGATGCCCGGCATGCCCCCCGGTCATGGTATGCCGCCGGGGTCGTTCCCGCTTGGTCCTGTTCCTCCGCCTGGTTTTGTTCCCCCGCCTGGTCCGCCGCCGCCGGCTTATGCGGCTGGTGGGTTGGAGGCTGGGGGACAGGGTGGGAAATGATTTTTCTCTTATTGTTTGTTTGTTTGATTCTCTTTTTCGTTTTGATTTCGATTCGTCTATTGGGCTGGGTTTGGTTTGTAGCTTGGAGTTTGTGGCCTGGATTCAATGGATTGGGATATATATTATTAGGGCTGTCTTGACTTGCCGACTGGTTTTGGTTTGTTCATGTCAGTCAGCATAATATTGGTCTTTAATTGCCTGTCTTCTCATGTTGTGCTTGTGCACGATTTGTTTTGGTTATTGCTTTGTTACCAACCTAAATATCTGCTAGCGTCAATTGCTGTCTTCTATGTCTTGTTAGATAAAGCAGGGGTATACATATATATATATATATACAAAGTCTAGTAATTACACATCAATTGGGAAAATACGGAGTGAAAATGGACATAAATCATAAATCTCCGTAGCAAGAACCCTACTTCTCACCTATCCCCTCCGTAGTCCCGTCTGCATCCCCATCTTTCTGACCAACAGCATAATCCACCGGTACCCCAGGAGTTCCCCTCCCAGCACTCCTCCCAAACACCCCCAAAAGATCCTTACCCATCAACCGAACAATCCGGATTATGCTCCCCCTGCCCTCATACAGTGGGTACACGATGACACCAAACGCCGAACAGAACAGCCAGAGCATCCCCACAACAGCCCAGCCGGTGAAGAAGTCCTTGCTAAACACGTACGACGTCCCGTACATCGGAATCGGCCAGAGAATCAGGAAGGAGAGGACCATGAAGATGCACAGGCAGCGCGAGTACAGGGCGGCTTTGTTAAGTTGCTTCGTTTCGAGCTCTTCGTTTGTTGTTGTTGTTGGGTTCGTTGCTGTCGGCGGTGGCGGCGGTGGAAGTTGTGTGGTGGTGGTGGGTTTGGGATCATTGCTTGTGGGCGGTTTGGTTTCTGTTTTGTATGGTTCGGCTTGGGTTTGTTCCGGGTCGAGTTGGGCTGCTGCGACGTCTGTGTCGTCGACTTGGCGGATTTCTCGCATAGAGACGTAGTCGTAGTTTTGTGGGCCGAAGGTGTAGGTCAGGACTGGGACGAAGACCATCGGGCTTAGTAGGGCTGCGACGTTGCCTGCTAACATTGGGTAACTGAGAGACAGGGTGTTAGTAGATATGAAATGGAAGAAAACATAGCTTGGGGAGTCTCTATAACTCACTTCTTCCCCGTGTTCTCCACGGTCAAAGCACCATACTGCTTACTGGTCGTCACCAGCCAGGCAATAAGTGACATTGCTAGTCCCAGGACCGGTGAAACGGCAGCAGCCACCCAATTCTGCTGCTTCCAGACCAACGTCATCACCCCGGGAAACACGGCGGCAGATATGATTACACCCATTAGCATGTAGAGATATCCCATACCCACACCACCGTAGTAGAGACCCGTGGCAAAGCCGGCCATGGCCAGCGCGAACCCGACGCACGTCATGTGGGAGACCATGACTAGTTTCTTACCCTTGGCGGTGGGCTCGATGTACGCCTGGTAGACGTCGTAGGTGATGACAGATGAAACGGCGATTAACTGTGCGGAGAATGCGGACGTGACGGCCATGAATATGACCAAGACTGTTGACACGGCTCCGCTGTGGCCCAGTAGTTTGGTTGCTCCGTACGGTAGTGCAAGTCCGGCCGTGACGTCGGTTGAGCTGATAGTCTGGGGCCCTTCTAGGGCGAGTGCGGAAACGCCCAAAGTTGTGGCACATAGCCAGGGGATTGCAAACCAACAGAGACCTCCAAGAATATATCCGGGAAAGGCATGGACGGGACTTGCGGCAATAGCTACTCGAGTCAGCTTACGCGGTTCAGTCATGACGAATTGCCAACGCACCTTTGTTATAGTATCCGTTGTCGAGGAAGATAGTCCTGGTCGATTTAGTTAATACAAGCCCATTGAGATATATACCGTATCTATACGCACCCAAAGTTACCTATAGAATAATCAGTTAGCAAAGGCCCGACGGCAGTATGGGAAAACTAGGGCTACCTACCAACGAGGTTAATAATCCAAAACATGCCCCCTCCTCTCGACCTCATGGTAACATAACTGCCCTGAGCGTTACCTTCGACCGGATGAAGCTCAGCGGCTGCAACCAAAGCATCATAGACCTTCCCAGGCGATCCGAGCTGGGAACTGGTGGCGAAGGCCGAGAAAGCAAAGATGAAGATAATCACAATAATCACAACTGTATGCAAATAGTCGGTGATGAAGGTCGCCTTAATACCGCCAAAAATGGTGTAGAGAACAACGCCAATGGGAAGCAAGAAGCAGGCTGCCACGGTATGCATCCCGGTCATGGTGTTTATGACAGCAGAGCCTCCAGTGAGCAACATGGCCGTGACCAGGATGTTTGTCATCAAGCAAAAGACAATAAAGACACAATGGACTATGGTCCCGTAGCGCGCGCGGATGACTTCCAGGAAGGTGTGGGCGTTTGGAGCCCGTCTCTTCAGTTCGATGGCGAGGGTTGCGAAGAGGATAATCTGGACACATGCACCTGGTTCGTTCCAACACGAGCGTCGTCAATTGTCTTGTCGCTTTTTTCTATGCGATGCACACACAAGGCTATACAAACCGGAAGCATAAAAGAACGGTCCGGATACGCCATACTCGTAGCAGACCGTGGTCGATTGAAGAAGAGTTGCTGCCCAGGTCCAACTACTGACAACTGCCGCGGCGACTAAGCCAGTCTTTACAGACCGTCCAGCCGTAGTAAACATTTCTGATGTTTGCACTTCTCGTTGGTACCTGTGGTTATACCTCGTCAGCAAGCAACGCCAACTCCATACCGGTACTACCTCAACCTCTATACATACCTCTTCAAAGTCCAAGTGATAAAAATCATGACCAGCGCAAATGCAAACCCCAGCCCAATCACAATGCCATAGCCAAACCCCTGCGAAAGGGGCGGAGAGAACTTGACGGTACCTGACATGGCTGCTGGGGTAGGATAACCGGTCGAATTTGCTCAGGAATTCAGGCATGATTTGGCGCGGGTTCGAGGCCTGCTATTTATTATCATTCTCACAGCCTCGATCGACGATTTTGACATCTTGACCATGCACAATAACATAAAACTATGTATTGAGCTTAGATAGGAGCGGAGCGTCGCAGTTAGGGCAACGAATCATCCACGGCCTTTGCGAGATAAGAAGCGATTATCACTTCGTAACAGCAAGATAAGCTGCACTGTAGGCTATCGTATATCTCCGAGGGTTGCTTCTATAGTAAAGTCTTGGCAACTCTACAGCAACCACGGATTCAAACGATTCTCAAACTCTTCAAGTTATATTAGTTAGACCAGGCTATTATACATGCATTTCAACCTTTCTTGCCCTAAGACTTCGTTCGTGGAACTGAGGAGACGATAACATATAGATGTAACAGAATCAAACTATTCATGCCAAGATCAAGCCCCCCGTGCTGAAAATTGGTTCGCTTTTGTCTTCGCAAGGCTGAGAAATGTCAACAAGTGAAAAGAATTGGACCCCGGCGAATCCGTTCAACTCCAATATTCAGCCCACCATCAAGAAAATCGACACCAGGTCAAGGCAAGGAAAACTAGGGGTATATGTGTGTAGGCGTTTTAAGGTTGTCTCGTCCGAGGTACACATGGTCGATAATCGAGCATCGATAATACTGCAGGTAATAATCCGCGCAATCTTCCACTTCTCACAAGATATCCCGAAGCAGACAACTCACGAGGAGAACTTGCGAGTAATCTTGGCGATAACTTCAAACCAATCGCATTAGTCTAGCCCAAAGATAGCCAGCCATATTAAGACAAAAAGAACCAACTCACCATGCAACCCAACCACCGAAAAAATGAACCCCAAACTCAGCACCAACACAACAACCGGGTCAACCTTCAAACCCGGACTCTCATCCGTGTACAGCTTAAGCATCGTCCCCGACGAACCCCCGGCACCCGCAGACCGGGTAGAGCTGGGTCTGGCATTCCGTAGCGATTCCTTGTGGTCTGCCGCCGCACGACGACGCAGCGCCGCTCGAGGACCACCGGGCGGTGTTGGGGAGGACGGACGGCTCACAGATGAGACAGCACCAGATGCGGAGCCGGGTCCGCTTGCGGACTTGGACTCGGGGCCGGACTCTGCGCCGGAGGTCATCGGGGAGGAAGCGCGGGGGGAGGACTTCAGATTATGTTAGCACAGTGTCTTTTGCGGCTTATGAATGTAGCTGTCGGTGCCATGGCTCTGCTTTCGGGACTGTAATTGATTTCGAATTGTTCACAACTGATAGGCAGTTGTTCGGGTCCGGTGAACATGTCGGAGCGGTTATCGACTCACCATTATTGAATTGGGCGCGGAAAAGGGAAAAGACAGAATTAAATGATGGCGACAGTTATATTGAGAAAAGGTAATTCAAGTTAAAAAGTATACCACAAGGGCAAGGTGTAGTATTGTTGGAGAAGTCAAGGTGAGGTCCAAGTATGAATCTCAAAAGAGGCCACGCTCGAATACGGAGAAAAATACGCACAGCCACAGTACGGAGTACTCCGTACGCTTTTATTGGTCCAACCAGCCACAGCCCTCAGTATTGATCCTTTGGCTTCATGGTTGCTTGCTGAATTCTTGGGTATGTATAGCTCAATTCTCAATTATTTATATCATCGTCAAGTCATCTGCTTGAAGCAGGAAAACGCCAGGGGCCGAGTAGGTATCATACAGGACAAAAAAAAAAAAAAAAAAAAAAAAAAGAGAGAGAGAGAGAGAGAGAGAACCAAAATGCAATATCGCACATCAAACAGAAGAAAAGCTCAGCAAAATGCAACATCGTGGAAAGCAAAGCAAAGACGACCTGAATATAAATTCTGATCTCGAAGAACAATAGAAGGATATATCTCGTGATAACCATGCCCTTGTCCCTGTATTAGTTATTATGTCTTCGCTTGTCACGTCTATCAAACGAGCATTTCATAGGATTCTCAATCAATCGTCATTCGCGGTGGCATCATTCCATTAGTGCTGGACAGGTCTAGCATCTGATTCTCTGTCTCGGCTTTCTTATTTCGGTTGAGATGCGGCTTCAATCCCTTGTGGAAATTATGCGTGCACATGCAAGCGTTTGTAATGGTCAACACAATCAGTACGAGGGTGATGATAGCGAAAAACGTCAACGATCTTCGCGCTGGGCGGTAGTTGTCTTCCTTCGGCGGAGTGTACATCCGGACCATTTTGAAAAGAAAATACGCCATGCCCCCGAAGTAGAAAAACTAAGTCAAAAGTCAGTACAACCCCGGACCGGTACGGTAGGGTGGCTTATAGAGTGCGGCCTTTGACATACCAGTACGAAAATCATGCCCAATGTGCTCTCCCGTCGAACAAAATATGCTCCAGATAACAGAATGATAATCGTGACGGGTATGGCGGCAATTGTCAATTCAAATTCAGCGTCCGCCTTGCCATTCACTATAACCAAGAATTGAATAGTGAACCCCAAAAAGAAGAAAAAGTCAAATTTCAGCAGAGAAATATAGATCTGACAACTGTTAGCATGTTTTTTTTACCAAATCACATGAATTGACTAAACCAACCTGGTACGCAAGATATCGGCGCTTCATTCGCAGATCCGCGCTGATATTTTTGTAAATATTCCACGCGAATTCGTCGTAGAGCTTCCATGCGATAATAACCATTGCCACCGATCCAACTCCCACAAGAACGGGAATCGTAATTAGGTAACGTTTTGCTATGGGCCATAGATTTATGTCGATAAGGTTGCCCTTTTCCAGTTCTTGCACAGCCTCGTGTACTTGCTGTACCTGAACAGCTCCATAAATTAGAAGCCCGACATTGCACGCGCATAGCCCAATGACCTGAATTGTATTACGCAGGCGGAGAGCGTCGTAAACTAGCACCAATTCATATATGAAGCCGAAAATGTAAAGCGCTAGGAACGTTGGAATGGTTTTGGCCGGCGCTTTGTATTTAAAATGCGATTTGTAGCTGGCCTCAGGTCGAATATGAATTTGGTACTCCCCGAAAACGTAGCTAGATAAACCCAACAGTTAGTTACCGCAAGTCGACGCAACTTCCTTGAATCCGTGGCAAACATACCATTCCAGGGCAAGAGTAACGGCTGTCTGAATACAGGACGTTATGGCGAATGCTTTTGTCCACTTAGAACTAGGCAAGTTTAGGTATTTGCGGCGTGCATCCCGTATTGCATTGATGAACCCTTTTCTTGGACTGGGCCGCTCGGCGGTTTGGGGCACCGGAGTGTTAGTGGGTACCTCCAGCAGAGAAGCACGCGACTCATGAGAATGCATTCTAAAAAAGTGCTCCGGATTGGAGCTCGCAGAAGTCGTCACTGAATGCACTTTGGTGAAGTAGCCACGAAGTGGCTTATTTCACTGTCGTGCAAATGTCTAAGGCCGAATTGGGCTAATGCCCAAAAGTCAACAACCCTATTAAGATAAGCAAGGAAGCCAACAAAGGGATTCAATTCGTCTATTATATTCTCGAGCCGCAATTTCTAAGGACAAATCGAAGCGAAAGCGATAAGAGGTTCCAAAAGCAACATAGGTGCGTAAGCTACAGGGGACGAGGAATCGGTGGCTTTCTTCCTGGCCGGGAGGAAGGGCAATAGGGATGCTGGTGCCAAGCGGAGTGAGACGTGTGCCCGGCGGAGGCTCTGGAGTTATTAGTATATATAAGGGGTTTTAAACGTCTCCAATAACGGAAACGTCCGTAAAGACGGTATAAAAGTATATCGCACACTTCTGGAGAACGAGAGACTGGTATATAATGAATGAGAGCGTTGGAAAATGGTCGGCAGAAGCGAAAGGCAGAAGGATTGATGGTGCTTTGGAAATTTAGTGCTCTCCGTGTTTTGGTGGTATTGGGGCGCAAATCTATCTGTATTCCGCGTAACATTAGAAGTAATATATACGGGGCACTCTGATGAAGAGTCTTCCTTCAACGCATACTCCGTAAATAAGTGTTATTTATTCTTCACTTTGTCTGTCTATATGCATATTAGAAAAGGAGCAAAGGTTCATAGAATCGCGTGTGAACTCACCCCTATGAGGCCTATTGGCATTGTTGATATCGACTTTTGTCACTGTGCCCCTTCCGAAAAACTGTAATTTTCGATGTCAGACCTTCACGAGCAAAGACCAACATGTAAGCAAGCCAAGCCGTAAGCACTAAAATAGCAGCAGGGAGAAAAGTTGGTCAATCCGGCACGCCCAGCTAGCTCAGCTAGCCAACGTCGGTTCATCGTGTTGTGGCTCATAGCCCCGGCCCCCGAGGCAGAGTACGGAGTTAGAGTGACACAGCCACCAATATTTCGATGGGTAATTCTGCAGATCGTACTCCATACAGAGTTAGATAGCACGGCGATCGATGCATGGACTCTCTAAACCTTTTTCTTGTCGACGATAGGGCTGTGTCCTGGATTACTAAGTTCTTGGCTTTTAGTTTGACATTGACGGGGCTGTATGGATATCCAACATGTGAAGTCCAACAAAGTCCAAACTGACTGCTGCCCCAGTGTCCAAAGTGCACCGGTTTTTGATGTGGTGAGCTTGTTGAGATGGTAGCCTGGTAGGCGTTGTGGTAGGTAGTCGTATGCCATGCTTTCGGAGATTCCCTGCTTTCTTCGACTCGCGCTTCTGAGGCATCTATGTATGTATCTCAGCCACAAAGTCACAGAGTCGATGACTGTGGCATTGACTGCCATATTTGACTTGGCGAAATTCATATTAATATTCATTGAAATCGTTTGATCTCAACCTGGGATCGCTTGAGCTTCGCAGAAATGCTAAAAGGAGGCGCGTTTCGCTTAAAGGAAGCAGAGCGGCAGAATATCATACCAACGAGGAAAGCGGTGTCAAGCTGACCCACACAACACACATTTCCAACTTTAAAAATTCGAACTCCTTTCCTTTCCTTCTTTTTTCTCTCTTCCCAAGTGTCATCCCCTTCAATGCTGCGTTTCTTTGCTACACACGTCAAGGTGTTTCAGCCCTTGTCCTTATCATGCAAATGAGAAATTCGGAGGAATCTTCACTACATACCATGTAACCCGCTCTTGCTTTAAGCATTATGGCAGGGACCGGTACTGCCCGTGAGGGTCTGGTGTGAACTCTTACCACTCTGTTGGCCACATCTGCAATAGGCATCAGCAACATCGGGGGCCCCTTCTTGGTGGTTACCCCATGGGAGAGTCGTTGCGAAGATTGTGTGTACGGTCGAGACTCTGGTCTCCCGTATGACACTTAAGTGCAATACGCAGCATACTTGGTTTTCCCGTCCCTACATGGGAAGGAGAACGGTATCATTCGATTCCGATTATTCTGAAGGGGATGACGCTTCATTTTTTTGCAGGTCAGTTATCAACACCACAACTGGAAAGAACTTTTATGAAGTCCTTGCTAATCGTAGGACTTCTCGGAAACCTGGATACGGTTTCCTTTAGGGACGGTTACTTGCTAGGGTGGATTCTTACTCTTGGGCTATACTGTCGATTGAGTCGGTTCACGATATTGTCAGGGCTTTCGGCAGTCCTTAAAAGTTCTACTCATCCAAGTACGCCTTCACGGCAGGGGATACCGATCATATGATGAACTATTACGGATGTTAACTCACAGACCTGTTCTGAATGCGCAAACACTCCATGTGGATATTTCCGTTGCCTTCCTTCTGATGGTCGAATTCCTCTCCGCCGTGAAGGTGCATGTACGATAGGTCAATTAAGCTATGGTTCTTATGTACCTTTATTTCCATCCGCATTGTAGTCATGATTTATTGTGTGATAACATGTCTCTCGGCGATGCGTTCGAAAATGTAATCTGCAGGTTTGATCGTGCTGTCAATTGTCAAGCGCCTGCTTGCGCAAGGCTTTTCTGTATCGCCAGTTCTTCGGCACGAGTTAATATGTGTGATAAACTTTTTCGGCGATTGAACGATACAGGTTATTAAAAAAAAAAAGAAATCGCGACACCTCTGGGATTCGAACCCAGGCTCCCGAAGGAATCCGGTTACAACATTTACGATGTAGCAGCCGAACGCCTTAGAACCACTCGGCCAAAGTGTCAATCACATTGGAATTTGCCACATTTAGGATATATATGATGAGAAAACGGAGTATGACAGCTTCTTCTACTCTG
>HG983367.1:152415-171422 GCA_900006255.1 Xeromyces bisporus
TACTTTGACAGCTTCTGTTATGCAAGTTAGATATTGATTTCGCTCAAAGAAGGGATTTGCTAGTGAGAATCGCGGATTGTATTTTGTTTCAAAGAACGGTTGTGCATATGTATCAGTGCGAGCGAATTGGATCGAGTCGACGTCGGTCGTCCAGCGGACTACCTATTGATGACTCTGCCAATATATGTGCCGTTGACATTTCGAGGTTGAGGACGGCGACAAGTTGACATCGAACATAGATAAAGATGCCAGGGTTCAGGGAAAAGCTGCTGCCTGTCTCCAAAGTCCAAACCCAAAGTCCAAGCTAACTGCCCAGAGCACTATCGTCTTCATTATTCTACTGCTCACCAGATGAACCTCAACCCACTTTGTCTATTTGAGCACAAGTTCCCTGTAGGCTGTGAGCCTGTGACTCAGAATCCGGATACATACATACGGCGATGTTGCAACTTGCGAGACATGCGCTTGCTTAAGCCTTGGCGAGGATAGAGAAAAAAGAAAATGATAAGTGGTGAGGAATACACGAGGAATATAGGGTCAATGACAGGGAGCCAGGGACACTCTTCAATTTTCAATGCTTGCTACGCTACCGCCGCAAGTTGCAACACTGCTCGCGCAACCCCGCCTACGCAAAATGGCTTTAGCTGGCCAGACATATTGCTTTTCAACATCACAGAATAAGTCATTTTGCGTAGATGGGTTTGCGTATAGCCAAAGGGACATATCGTTGCAATGGCATCCAAGTCAACACCCTAGGTATGGGTGCCGCGCCCATACAAAAGCCGATTCTGCGCCCATTAAGAGACGACACTGTGCTAAGGCCCTAATGCATTGTTGACCACGACTTCGAACTTCGAAGGGATCGTCGATCGAGATAGAGTCTCAGACAACTTGACAAGCCGGGCGCGTGTCGTGAACCGAAACCTTTGCATAGCTCCAAGGTAGAAGGGTACCTACTGCACTACGCCTGACGGTTGCAAAATCTGGGACTCATCGGCGAAGCGAAGACACACTGGAAAGTTGGAAACATACCACCATATATTCTGCGGTGAGAAACGAGTACAAGAGCCCAAGAGGTGGATCGAAGCAAGCAAACTCCTTACCTATATGTATATCGTTTTGGTACATACATGGCAGATTTACAAAGGCCACGTTTGCATTTGAGATTGAAAGGCTACAGTCGAGCTGACAGTCTACAGAAATAGCAAAGTCAGATAATCTATCATAGCCGGAAACCTCAAAATACCCCAGATGCATAAAGAGAGAATGATATTCAGCACCGAAAACCTAGAGGCTCAATGCGACGATCGTGACAGTCGAGTTAGGATAATCGAGGCAACGCAGAAGGCTCAAACAGAGCAAGCAATGTCAGGCTCCAGCTCCAATTCGCACGACAAAGTACCGGTCAACTCGGACATTATCGAAGGACTTGGATTGCTCGCCGACGACTTTGTCCCGTGCCTGGAGATTGGTGACTGGACTGTGAGATTCTTATTTTCCATGCGTTGTTCAGTTGTTCTCAATAAAAAAGATTGACCACGTTAAAGGCCTTCCAATAAGCCTTGGTTTATTGTAGCGATCATTCATGGAGATATGCTAGAAGAAGACGTCTATCAAATGGACAGTACATATGGATATAGGCAGCTTTGTATGAAAATTCAAACTGGTAGAGGTATATTTAGCAAATCTAAACCGGCACACTCGTTGGACTGCTCTTCAGACAGTGAGTCATTCCGAGAACGACACAGTAAAAAGGATGCATCTATCTGTCCATGTAGACGCCGGAGCCCTCTTGTAGCTGCACACTTCGTCCATCACTGGCACGTCTGGAGAATGTCCGGAGTAGGAGAACTTAGGAAAGTGTAAGTTGTAAAACAACGACGATATTATTTCGTATGCTTCTCTCGTAAATATTATTCTTTCTGCTTGCATAGCCTCTTGTGCATTCGCCTGGTCGCAGACAACCCTGGACGCGTACTCACTCGTCCTCGTCACCAATCTGGAAGAAGAAGTTAGAATGGATGACGAGAGCATTGTGCACGAGCATCTAATAGACCAAGGATAACAAGTAAAAGAATAGTACATACCTTAGGAGCAAGATAGAATCTCAAGTAACCGCTTCCAAGCCCGTACTCAACGAGCAGAGGCACCTCCTGCGAGAGGCAGATTTTCACCTGATCAGACAGGGCTGTGGCCTTGCAGAAGTTGACAAGGTATTTAAGGGAGAAGGTAAGGGCGACGGGTTCAGAGAGGGCGACGGAAACGTTGCGATCGGCATTGTCGACGTTGGTATACGGGCGAACAGTGACGGCGCCGTTGCCGATGTCTCCTTTGCATGAGAACTTGACACCTTCTTTTGTGGCTTCGATTGTGACTAGACGGTTCAAGAAAATTAGTATTGTCGTTTAAGCACTGTTATGGATATAAGGAACACAAACCTGACTCAGATAGCGCGTTCAGATCCCTACAGATCCTCTGAAACTCTGCCGACGGCATGTCAACAGTAGCGCTATACTCCGTCTCCGGAATGGCCAAATGGTCCTGATCGATATCCATAAGTTTAAGATCATATTCGCTTAACCGATCAGTCTCCTTGCTCTCGAAAATCAGGTTAACAGAGTCGGGCGAGTCGTCCGCACGAAGAGTCAGGATATCCTCGTTCTGAGCTGCGCGCAGCACCTTGGTTAACGAAACCAGGTTGATACCGAGTGCGATATTGCGGTCGCAGCGGAAGGGAGAGAAGCCTTCGGCCTTGAGCATCATGGAGACCAGAGCCACGTGGGAGTTGTCCATGGCTTGAAGTGCAATGCCGGTGTCATTGCAGTCGAAGTTGCAGTCCTGGACGAGGTCTTTGATGGCATCGACGACCTATTGAAGCAGACGCGGTGGTGAAGTTAGCACTTGTGTAGAATTCGCCAGAAATCTTCTCAAAGCGCGTTCACATACCCGCTTCAGGAGGTTTGCTTGCTCTAGTCGTGCTTCCAACACTGGATTTTGAAGCCTGTTAGTCGGGGTTCGCACCAAATTCTGAAGTCCAGGGTCCCTTACTGTTGAATTAGATACGAGTGGTAGATAGGAGTGTGAGATAAAAGTAGTAGATACTAAGACTTCAGACAGCGAAGAGACGGCTCAGAGAAGTATGAGAAAATGGCGATATTAACAAGGGTTGAAGAGAAAAACGAAGTCGAGAAATGCCTTCTTAATTCGCGTTTTGCGGTGGGTTTTGGAGGTTGGCGGAACGCGTTTACTTCGCGTCATTGATATTGCCGTTTTGGGTTAGAACGCCAAGACTTGATGCCTTAGGATTTAGCTGGTTGCCTAACTTGTAAGGCCTCCAATCATTATTGAATGTTGACTCTTGCTCTATTATATCTTACTATGTACTATCCATTACTGTACAGTTTGCTATTTGACGCATAGGAAAGTCGTCATGCCCGGACTGTCTGCTTTTAAAACAAAAGGACCGTATGCAGGACAGTGGAGCAACGAAGTATGATAGAAGAACGAATGAAGGATGAAGGATGTCGGTGCTGTACAAGACAAGGTCGAAATTAGTATATGCAACAGACGAGTTGAAGGAACCGTATTAACACCAGAGACGCCGACCGTCTATACAATGCTGGCTAACAGGAAAACCGAAAAAAGGTCCTTTTATGACGTGTGTCAAGATGGGGTTAACGAACTGACAAGTCAGTCCGACGACAACGCGCTGCACTAGATGCTAGTGACACGCTGGGAATTCTTTGCTCGCGGCCGCTGTTTGATCACCACTTCAAGTTCCTTGAGCATGCTTGTGTTGGGATCGACCCGGTCTCGCGCGGCCATCTTCCTTGCGCGGTCCTCCTTGACTCGAGATATACGCTCGTCTCTTGTTAGAGACGCTCTCTTCCTGCGAGGAGGACTTGCTTCCGCCTCGAATATCTCCTCATCATTAACAAACTGGCTCATGCTGGTGCTCGGTCTGTCTTCACCATTCAAAGTTCTTAGGGCGTCGGCGGGGTTGCCTTCGACGGTTGTTGACCCACCTAGGCTAATGGCCGGAGAAAGTGGTGACTTCAGACTGGCAGAGGATTGCGAGCTACGGTCCGCAGTCGGCTGCCTGTCCAGGCTGTTCATCAAGGAAGACTTGCCATCTTCCCACTCTTGGAGCAAGCCTTTGATATCCGTGCCAATAGACTCATACTGCGCAAGGAGTGTTTCCTCCAAGCTCCCAGTGCTATCTATTTGTTCAATATTTGCATGAGATTCCTCACGAATAATATGCATTTTCGCGTGCAGTGCGCGGATTCCCTGAGAGAGAGAGTTAAGTTTCCCATACTGGAATCGAAGATTTTCTTTGCCGGCCGGGACTGTACGTGAAGGAGACGAAGGCGAAGCAGTGCCACCTGTTGTATCATCTGTTGAAGTATCAGCACGTTGCTATTAACATCACTGCGTTCGCGAGGATGAATACAATATAGCTTACCGTCTCCTTCGTTCAGAATGTTGGTCATCCTCCGCATACTGGCCCCCGTAACATTCGCAAGGTCCCGCATTTCTTCAACGGCGAGACCCCATCTCGTGATGTCTGATCCTCCACCGTCGGCACTAAGTGCCAGAAGACAGCAGAGCACGCTCTTTCTTATACTATATAGTCGGCCGAAAATATTGCGGAGTGAGCGAAGAGAGTATTGGTCCTCTGGGGGTTCTTCGGCTAGCCCTGATTCGGCCTCGAACAGTTCCTCCGTCGAGATATTGTAGATATCGTAATATTTCTCAAGGTTGTCACTGTCGGTAAGTGGCCGCAAAGCACGCTGGGCCTGAACATACCGCGCTAACATCGAGAACAAACACTCTGAAACGGTCCGACGTAACCGGAAGCATCGACGTGTTTGCCTTTGATGGCCTTGGTCCTCAAGCCTGCTAATTGGAGGCAAAGGTGTGCTTCTATATTCCAGTTAGCAATTTTTGAGCATCCCTACTACTTCAGGATCATAGGCAGTCCTACATTCCATAGCCTCTCGAGACCAGTTCAACCTCCTGTATGAATACAACCGACGCCGACGCAGCGGAGTCGAACCTCTGCGCATTACTGACCAACACCGCAACAGTTTGAACGGACTGATGCCGTAAATACTTCAGCCACTGTCGTCTCGCAAAGACATAAAAGCCCACACCGAGAAGTGGCACGAGGACTATAAGTATGCCCAATTTTCGCGGATTGAACCCTAAACCTGACCGGGAACGAGCCCAATGAAATAACCAAGCAATCGAGAAGGATGTCGTCCCAGTGATTACGGCACCATGGATTCCAATAGCTGTCGAAAGCGATGGCAGCTCAGAAGGCCGCCAATTTGACGATACATCTGCAGCCGATGTGTACGAAGGTGCGCTGTGCTCATTCAACAGCTGAGACGCAACGATGATATAACCGAACTGCTCCAGAAACTTCTCATTGTCACTCCGTCCAGGGCGCGAATTCAGCAGTGACTGTCGATTTTGGTGTACCGGTTAGTAGAAGCTTAACTGAAAGGTACGAGGACGAGGCTATACCGAACACGTGTCGTATACTTTACTGAGTGTCCGTTTCCATACCGGGCTTCCCAGCTCTAGGGGTTCCGGCAGCTTGTTCCGAACTCGTTCTTGAAATTTCGAGGTGCCTCTAGGGGCAAAGTCTTGAATGGAGCTGGAATCACTTTCTGCAGCAACTGTCTCCGGAATAGCCCAATTTTGATCGTCGCCTCCTTCTTCACCTAAAATCGAACCAAGGAATAAGCTTCCACATCTCGAGCTGGATATTCCGTGGCACATAATACCTTACCTCGAAGGTATTCCGCCAAAGGCGAATTTTCATAGATGAGAGATTCCATAACCAACAGGCATTCCGTTCAGAAAACAGTACGTTTGCGGTTTATGCGGCGTAAAACAAAGTAACGTAGTCGGACTGTACAAAGGCACGGCAAAAAAGCGACGAAAACAGAAGGTGGGAAAGGCAAGGTAAATGTGGCTAGCCCATCGCATAGACGTTCAACACCATAGGTATACTCCTTGAAGGTAGACGAGCGCGCAGTTTCGTAAACAGTCGATATTTCGGTCGGTGGTATCTCGTTGATTATTGGGATTATGAGTTGCAGGCTCGGGACAAATTAGGACCATGAATATGCAAGAGAAGAAGTCCCCGTCGAAGCAGTCCCTTGTCACTGGGGACAAAGGCGAGAGACAAAGGTGAGGTTTGGGGATAATGACCTCGACATGCGGCAGCCAGCTCCGGACTAATGATTATGAGCATGCGACGTCAGATGATTTAGCTTGGCGAGATCGTCGAATCGGAGATTGCGATCACAAGGAAAAGCGGAGAATCTTATGACTGCACCTGAAATACATTATGACTAATCTATGTATAACTATGTAGGCATTATGATGCACAACTATGTAGACACCATACCCCATTTTAGTTTAGCGTACACGCCACAAGCCGAAGACCTGACCTCGGCAGCTTTCGACATCGGTTTCAACTCGAAGCACTTCGACACTTGACGATGTACGGATCATAATCTGCCTATGTGTCGATTTACGTCAGATATCCCAGAGGACCCAGACAGACCCTGCTGGGCCTGTTCTCACTGACTATAAGCATGCCCACATGCAACAACCACCAGTGGCACAGCCGTGGCCTGTGTACGGTGTCAGCTCAGCTCAAGACTACGAAGTCCATTGAATCCCCTTGATAATACGTGCTATGTACCAGGCTCTTTGCCTCCTTATGGGCATTCGGCGTGTTAGCGGCTGTTATTACACAAGTTATCATGAACTTTTGTATGATGGTAACCGCTAGCACGTCGAATACCCTTAGGGAGTGGAAGGCATGTATTTATCACCGATTCATTTCACGTCTTTGACTTTTTCGAGTCTCTTTACGTTTAATACATGGTACGGGGTATTTTCTATCTCCATAGCTGCTATAGCTAGCTTGGAGTTGACGAGGGTCCGAGGAATCCAGGCAGCAGACGATGCAAGTTGCAACTCCGTGATTGATGCAGTTTGAAACATACTTCCGTGTCAAATATACATTCCCAAGATATCCAGACTAACTTCACTTCATTGAAGCAGCGACATGAAGAATACAGTATCATGGATCGATTATCTGCTATCTGTAGCAGGTTTATGTTAACAAAGCATGGGAGCTACAGTATTCTGCTGTTCTCTGCGCATACCGAAAATGAAATTCACCAGGGTAATTGATTAATACTCGACTTATCTACCTATAGGTAGGCAACAACGAGAAGTCTGTTTCTTTGATCACCTTTGGCTGCTATGTCCACCATGCCTCAACTTGTTTACACGGCCAACGAGAGTATCCAAATCCTCCGAACGTCACCAAATTACAGCATTCGAGTTTACTCTGCGTCGGGTCAGGAGGAAATCAACCGCCGGTCCCTGTTTAAATGTATTCTAACACAGCGGATGTGCATGCCGGTAGTTGTATCCCACTATCAACGCAACAACATGAAAGGCACCACCAAGCACAGCGAAACTGTGGAAAAGCTGATGCGAATGACCCCAAATATCAAAAGTACCTGGACTCATCCTTTCCGGAACCCGACTGACGAATAAACTGACTCCAGTCAAAAGAAAAAGCCCTTCGGCAAGATACCAGCTTGCACCGATTTCATTACTTGCTCGACTCCAACCTAGCTGACTGACGCAGTGGAAAATGGGTAGCATCGCCGAAAGGCCAAGCAGTGAGAAGACGCCACCCCGAAGAGTTCTCATCCGGCTGCCGCCGCCACCGGTGTCGAAAAGCGTGACAGCACCGGTGACAGCTGAGACAAAATTAAGGGCCCAATACAAACGTTGTGTGATTGGACTGCTATAGAACGCATAATAAGTCATGGACGCTCCACCTCCAAGTGCGAACACGCAAATTCCGAGAATGTCCATACGGCCCCAGAAGTGGTGGACGTTATATGAATGACTTCGCAAAGTGTGGAATGTGGTGCTGAGACCGAAACAGACGGAAGCTGCTGTCAGGAAAGAACCGAAAGCAAACACGTCGCCGCTGGTGATGTTTGGGTTCCTGGAAGTCGTGATATGGTGAAGAGCGAAACCAGTTCCCACAAAGGTTGTAGATCCGAGGAGATGGGTCCAGATATTCACCGTTTCCATGTGCCAGCAGCGCCATAGTCGAAACGATCGCTGGAAGGAATACGTCGGCATCGGATGGCCTTCCACGATGTAGTCGTTGTCGCGCAACCATCCCGGAATCTGGTCTTTGTTTCCAATCGACGGCCAATACGATTGATCGTCGTACTTTTCAATTGCGGCGGCGGCTTTTCCAGTTGCTGACTTGGCGTTTGTGGACGATGGCAAATTGGCGCCATCGACCATGTTTGGAGCCCTACTTTAAAAGATAAATACGTTGTTTTTAATGTATTTTAGATCCCAAGCTGTCGTGTGAATAGTACGGGATTGAACGATCGCAAGAAACCATTGATGGCGTCGTGAAGCAAATTTAAGGCTGAAATTGCCATGGTTTCTTGTTATCGCAAGGTTTACGCCATTTCATTTCCGACCAGGAGGGTGCAGGGGTGCAGTACAAATATCAAGCGCTGGCGGCGCTCGGAACGCTTCGACGGTCGTCAATGTACACCCGTGCGCGGGAACAATAAACTCAACCTGTCTACCTGTGTTGTCGGTTTTCACTTCCATTTGCTTTCCTTCCAATTAAACAGTTGGCGTCGTCCCGCCGAGCTATCGCACCATCTGCATTGATCGCTGATTTCCGTTAGTCGATGGCGAGCGCGATATCCGTATAGAAAACACTTCGGTCATGAATTGAATTTAGAAGGAATGCAGTAGGACAATGGTGTCCATGGGCATCTCCAGTTTACGCGCTGAAGAATACAGGCTTGTCTCTACCGTTCATGGTGACCGGGTCTGGCCTCGTGAAGGACCATCGTGCGAAAAACAACAGACACGCCGGTATGCATGTCCTGGTGCTCTGGAAATTCAGTGATTGCCTTTCACGTCTGATCTCGCAGGCAAAATTGGCAAGGTATATGCGCTTTCAGACGATATCGAGACTTCGTCCTGGGCCCGATTGAGAATATCACCCGATGCTCTCACGAAAGACGGATAATGCAAGACAGCGCGAATGATCAGGCCTTTGTCCATGACTACGGACATCGTCATATCGGAATATCCTCCAGTTACATTCTCCAAATTTCTAAGCCACGACGGGAGGGAGACTCCAAACCGCGCATGAAAATCTATAATGAATGGAGGCTAATAAGAACTAAGTTTTTCGACTGGCTTCGCAGAGAGCTGGCCAGGTACCGTATTCATGGGATTTGGAGTTATGGCTTTGGAGGTATGTAGCCAGACTGCCAGTACCCGTAACCATAACTATGTAGGTGGAACTGCTGGTCCAACCACAATTGGACCACGAGCGGAACCGCTTGTCCGGATAGAAGGTACCGGTACGATCCACGAATATTGCCACCGTCATTATCGCCGATCTTATCGTCATGGCCGGATGGAAGAGCTACAATGGACACTGGACAGAGGTCATCGTGACCATTGTCCTTGTAGTAGTCGCATGTATCCAAGTTGGCTCAGTTGGCACGCTTCCCCCACAAACTAGCCTACGGTACTTTGTCCGGAAGGGATAACCACTGTGTTGGTTATTCGTTGTGCTCGGGTTAAGTGTGCGTAAAGCTTGTTGGGCCGATCTATGGTATTGCGCCTCTGAATTTCTTCAATGGGCGACTGCTATCATATGACAGAATTTTGCAATCAATTTGTGTATGATAAGAAGATAGATTCGGTTACTTCCTTCACCCCGCCAAGGCGCAGGATATTTGGTGCTCGAGGACCCGCTCTTCGTTTAAATTGATGGTCATGCAAGAGTTCCCGCAAGCGAGGTGCTGCTATTCACATTGTCACATTGTTCTGTCTGCAGCAGTATGCGTGACACATCAGCTCATGCATGCATTAGTCGTTACCCTATTTCAAGGCAAATGCCCATAATGGGCCATAAAAGGCATCTTGTCCTGATAACAACACGAGCATGAACGAAGGAGGTTCGTGCGGAAATTGATGCTTTAACAGGAAGCTCGGGGTTTGCTAGAGGACAAATGCCGAGAGCGTTAGGGAAGTCTCAGCCCTATGAAGTAAATTTCTCTGATTGGCTGACCAGCAGATGCCTGAGGTGTCAGCCTTAGTCAGCAAGCGTTGCGCCGGCAACGACAGCGGCAACACTCCATGTTTATTACCCGTTTCTCCCCGTATGCATGCACGTCCACCCCCTTTTTGCACGCGAAAATTGTTAGATATTTGCTTGAATACATCCAGTTACTTTGCATTGTTTAGTCATAGTCGAGTAAATGCCTTGAATATTCTGGTCTCGTGGATATATTCATTCCTGGTTCCTGTATTCCTTTGAACGGGTTACTATTTTGTTTATCTTAGGTCCCTCGTCTGTCGCGCATCTATTGAGGCTACAAATTCCTTCTTGCGAAAACAGTTGCTTATTGTGCAAAAGCAAGCTATCTGCTTGCTCGGAATCTCAGCGATATGGCAGACCTGCTGCACGACATCCCGACCCCATGTCCGTCACGACCGAGAACATCAAAACTAAACGAAAGCAGGGAGCTACGAACCCCCGTTCTGGCGGGTGCCAAACCAAGACGACGTGGAAAAGGGGCTCCGTCATTTCACATCCATGAGGATGGCGACGATGGCAAAAACGACTGCAATAACGTACACAATGAAGACACTAAGCCCGCAGTGACGGTGCAAAATCGCAGATCTTTGCTTGCTCAACCAGCTCAGAGGTTCCGTCCGAAAGTGAACTTTTCACACAAAACGCCATCCGAGCACCCCCAACCGCAACCAAAACCGGAGAACAACTTAACTAAAGGTAACGCGAGTGTCGAAGGAGATAAGACTTCAATGAAGCAAGATGAGACCGTTTTCGAAAAGCCACCTAGAGACATCTACAAGAAGGCTGTGCGTCGCAATACAGTATACATACCCCAGGATGATACGACCGTGGCCAGTGTATTCATGGGGCTCTTTAGTCCCCTCAAGTCGCAAGATGCTACTAGCTGTCTCAATTCTGAGGACACGCAGATAAACAGCTTGGAAGAGCGGATTGCAAGGAAGAGGCTAGCGAAGAAGTCTGCGGGAGCATCTACACGCAGGAGTCCGTTGCAAAGTAGCGCGAGCGTCCCGCAAGATATGGCAAATCATGTTGACGTTCCGGGAAAAGGTGGCGGGAAAGAAAATATTCCTCCGGGATGGTTTGCTGGCCATGACGACAAGAAATGCAAAGCGACTTCGCCTACTTTTGGCGCATTTTCCGACAAGCAAGATCCTGCTAGAGCTTCACCGACCTCTAGACGAACTATTCAGCCGAATAAAACAAATAATGCTACAGATATTCGGCAAAAGGCAGGAACGGTCAGAGCACCTCCTGCAAAGCGAACGGCTTTGGGCGACAAAGAAAAGAGACCAACTCTATCGACGAGAAATGTCAATGGTGGAAGCAACAATCAGAGACGAAATCGTGCGACTGGGGAGAAGCTTCGAAGTACCGCTAAGCTTCCGGCACCCAGCACATTATCCAAAGTTAATATTCCGAACCTTACCCGACGAAGTCTGAACGACAAGTACCCTCTATTGACGGAAAATATATCTAGCCCTTCTATGTACGAAGACAACTGGCTGGCACACCAGGAAATAGTAATAACCCAACTTGTGAATAGACTGTTCGATTACGCTCACCCTAACGCGAGCACCCGCAACCCCGAGACTCTTAGACATGAGCTCCTGCGAATTTACCAAACAAGCGCCTTTACTCACCTCCACAAAAGACTCCACGCATCTTTATTACATGGCAATTTGAATGTGTCGAAAGATGGCATTGCACGGAATAACTGCGTGAAGCAGGATGTGGGCTTGAGAACTAGGTTCATAGACACCTGGTTGCGAGTTTACAATCCTTACGCTCTGAGAGCCGCGGCGGAGACCGTCATCGGTCGAAAGATCTCTCTCCGAGCGGAGAGCCATGTGTGTAAAGAGAAGGCGTTGAAGAAAGAGCTGGAGACGTTTTTGGACACCTTCTTGCTGCAGAACCAAGATACGGATCAGTCGGAAGCAGAGCTGAACGGGATGCACGCTGACATGGCTAGCTGGGAATATGCACGGACTGTCCTTCGCAGTGTCATGATGGTCGTTCTATTGGACGAAGGAAGGTTGGGCACCAGCACAATGCTACCCCAGCTGCTTTTCGTTACTTCGTCGCCATACAAGTCATCTGCGGCTGTGCTGCAAGCTTTGGGACGTCTGCTTCTTCCATCGTCGGGAAATATCATTAAATCGCTTGGCCAGCTGGACTGCCACGTTTATTATGAACAGAATCAGCTACAGGAGTATAGATACCCGATTGACAATCTTGCAGTTGACCTGAGAGATGGCGTGCGGCTGGCAAGGATTGTGGAGATTCTGCTTCATCCGCCGACATCTTGCTCTAATGATGATGAATCTCACTTGGATAATTCGACAACGGTGACCATACCAGACGGAGACACAGTCTTTCTCACGAACAATGAAGGCAGTTGGACGTTGTCACAGCAACTGAAGTTCCCATGCCCAAGGCGGGCGGCGAAGGTGTTCAACGTACAGACGGTTCTCGCAGCGCTATCCTCGAGCAATGGCTCTGGAATTGTAGGCGACATACATGCAGAGGACATAGTGGACGGACATCGCGAGAAGACTAATGCACTCCTTTGGAGACTGGTTAGCAAATGGGGTCTCGTGGGCTTAGTTGACTGGGACGAGTTGAAGAAAGAAATTAGCCGATTGGCACGCAAGATTGCCCTGCGGGAGGGATGTGACGAAATCAAGTATCAGGACTGGATTCATGGCGAAGGCCAATTTAACGAGGACAACGAGGGATATGCGATCCTTCTTACTCGTTGGGCGTCTATTCTTGCGGGGCTGAAGGGCCTGCGTGTGGACAATCTCACTACGAGCTTTGCGGACGGGAAAGTCTACGGGAGTATCGTGGATGAGTACGAGGGGTATATACGTGAAGACAGCGGTTCCCAATATGGTGGCAGGACATTAGGATCGCGGCTCCAGGCATTGGGGTGCAGTGCACAATTCGGTTGGTTTGAGCCCTCTTCTCTCTGATGGTCAAGCACGGCACATGCATTGATACTAATAATCGTGACAGCACACCTTGTATCTCCAACGACATCTACCTCAACCCACATTTTCGACCGAGATTTCACACTGGCGTCTCTCGCCTTTCTCTCCTCTCGACTCGTATCGGCGTCGAAGGGACCTCGAGCAGCCAGTGTAATACAGCGTGTTTGGCGAGGTAACCAGGCGCGTCTGGAGTCACGTAAACGTATCGTGGCAAGGGATCTAGCGCGACAATGTGCAAGGGTGGTGCAGGCGAGAGATGAGATCCTGTGGGCGAAGGGTAAGATTGTCCAAAGCTGGAGGAACTGGAGGGCCATGAAGCAATGAAGCAGCAGCGATGATGTAGTAGAGCGGCAGGGATGATAGTACAGAGGTACAGAGTAGCGTCGGATAGGCGCTTCTGAGAGCCCCTGAGTCTGGAGTTCTTCGGCTTCGGAGTTTGGTTGATTGGTAGTTACGGGTATAGACGAGGCTGTACGGAGTATGTGATAGGGCTACATGTAACCTCTAACATGGCGGTCCATTTTGCAACCATGGGTTTGCGTTTTCCGTACAACCGTTTTCTGTTCTGAAATTAAATCTTGGCTTCTCTAGATTTAAAACATTCGGATGAGTAGATCATGACAGACAAGGATATATGCCTTGGCGAGTAGGGAGTACAGAGGAATATGCAGGGTTCTCGTACAGTTGAATGGAATAGGCGACAAAGTTGAGACTTCTTGGCGATTCAGAGGCAGTGTATATGTACATCGTTCTCCATACTACGAACTATGCGTTATGAAGTAACTGGGAACGGCTTGGCGTCGATAGGTCGAACTGCCAAGTAGAAATTAAAGTAGAAATTAGGCATTCTGGAAAAGAGACAGCAAATAAACTCGGAAGAAACCCTTAATATAGATGAGATATGTATAGAAAACATCATTCTGCAGGTGTAAAAAAAGCAATGCTCTTTTTCTCCATCTTCTCCATGACTTTGGACGTGTGTTTTAATATATAATAATGCTGATACAGTACTCCGTAGAGGATGGTTCTCTTTGGTTCTCTGCACGGGCATACATACATATATACAACCCCACGAAGATCACGTTCTCTCCATCTCCGAGGACATCTATGTATGTACTGTAAATAGGAGGGAGGGAGGAGGCGACGGGGCGAGGAGGAGGCGTCAAGTTGTCAACGAGAATCAGATGATAATCAGCGAGTTGTAAGTAGGAATGAATGCAAATGGAGGAGATTTTTTTTTTTTTTTTTTTTTTTTCGATCGGCTGTTGAGAGAATAACTTAACCCTAACTTAAGGATGTCTTCATACTGACTGCCATGACTCGTAACATAACCCTAATGAGGTACTCCGTATGTATTCAAATTACATACAACCACCTACCAAAAACCAACCAAATCTCCGAAAAATACTTAAATTACCTGACAGTTGTTGGCGGGGCATGCAAGTGATACATATTAATTAATTAAATTACGGGCATCGTGAGTAAAAATGCCTCATACAAAGCCATACAAATGTTCAGAATTTCTCCGTAGACGATGGAGCTATCCAGAGTATCCTCTATCTCTCGTTAATATTTCCTAGAGCTTGACGGTTGACCGCTTCTCTGACAGAGCTATCATAGTAACATACTACTACTTAGTTAAATCCCTGCAAACTTCTACGTCAGACATCGGAACAGGAGAAACTCTCGGCTTTAGGCAAGCCTAGGCAGTTTGCTGCCTGAGGCCGTTACAGCACGGCACTTTTCCCGAGATTGGGTTTCAATACCAGCTGTAAATTACAGAACCATGTGTATGATGTAGCGAACAGGGTTGCAGTGCAGAGGGTGCAAAAATACACGGAAATTACATTACAATACAGACAAAAGAAACAGGCACACTACTCCGTACAGTACTTGGTGGGATGGCAACAGGGCTTCTGGGCCAATCAGAACGCGCCGGCCAAGCCCTAGTAATAAACCTAACATTTCCATTTCTTCTTCTTTTCCTCTCTCTTTCTTTACTTTCTTATTCTTCTCTTCTTCTTCCTCCTGCCTGTTACTTCTGCCTGTTCGTTGCTTTTTTTAACCTTTTTTTAAACTCGTCTTCTTCTTCTGGGGAGCTCTTTATTTCGAGCTATCCCCAGAATTTCCTCGAAGATCTCTTTGTTGTCATGGTCCCTTTTTTCCCCTCCTCTTTTCCTCTTTCAACCATGTGTCTCTGCCTAATATCGTGACCATCCGCGGTCCTTTTGCAGGACGACCTTTTTTTCTTTTTTTCTATTTCATCCTGGGTTGTTCGAATGTCGCTAGTATTGTTGTTGTTGTTGTGTTGAGTTCTATCGCGTACGCTGTCGTCGCTTCTTCGTCGTCGCCGCCATCGCGCATACCTCCTCCCGATTCTCTGATACTTCTCTCCGAATAATATTCCACCTAACTCTTCTACGACTACGCGATGGTGCAATCACGCGGCCGCGAGAAGACCTTTCCGTCTCTCCATAACGCCTTTAGGATGCTTCTATCTGGCTCGTCCGCCAAGTCGAGTCACGAAAACGACATGCACGATAACCCGGATGAACCCCCCGAACACCATGATGACGGTGTCGTCTACATTAACCAGCCCACCGCTCATCGCGAGGCCAACGAGTCGCTTCTCACCCGTGCTCTGAAGAGCGCGAGTCCCGACCTCAGTCCTACCGAACATCCTCCATCTCCTCCTTCCGGCGATCACGCTTTCTCTTGTCGTCGCTCGTACCCTGCTCCTGCGAACTCTACCGGTCTCTCCGCTGCCGAGTTAACCAGCGATGGTGGTATCCCGTCCCTTTCCAACTCTCCCAGTCCCCCGCCTCCGTCTCGTCTGGCCGGCAAATCTCCGCCTCCCGCCACCACCACCCAGAAAATGCAATACCCAGAAAAGAAGCCTTCCGGATCCGCCGCCGATGCTAGCGAGTCGAAGGTGGAGGCCAATTTGGGTCGCAAGCGGTGTATCAGTTTTGCCTGTTCGAACCAATCCAAACGACCTCCTCCGCCGCCGCCTGCGGACGACAAGAAGAATACCGAGATCCCTGCCGCTGAACCGTTCAAGAAAAAGAGGACCATCTCTTTCGCCTGTCCTGCACGGGAACCCGAGCCCCGTCGAGAACGCTCTCCCCGAAGGGAGTCCTGCAAGCCCCGACAACACCGGTCCCCCGCCCCTCTTGTTCGCAGGGCTTCTCAAGAACAGAATGGCTCGTCATCAGTACAATCGCTCAAGGATCGGGTAATATCGCCTCCGCCACCAAAGGAGAGAAGAGGTATTCCAACCAGTGGTTTGGGCAAGTTTGAGGAGTCCGAAGCAACGCGGTTTCACGAATTTGCTGGCTCTGTTGATGAGGACCCTGAATGGGTTACCCACGCCCCGGAATATAAGGACAAGATTACTTTGAACGACTGTCTCAAGAAGGAAAACGCTATTCGAAAGCTTGGGGAGGAAGCGGAGGAGGAGCAAGAGGAGGAGGAAGAAGAAGAAGATGATGATGAGGAAGAAGAAGAAACCGATGAGGACGATGATGAAGACGAAGCTGACGATGTCCCGGACGAATTCTCAGTTATGCATGATCTTTCTGGTGACGAAGGAAACGAGTCCGACAACGAGGCTGGGTTTGCCGACTCCGATGGTGGTGAATCCGACTCGGAATTCTGGATGTCAACCGTGCCTATAGCCTGGAATCCTGACACCTTCCGTCACACCACGGCCCGCAGAGACTCAAATGGATCCGTTGACTCACTACCAACTGCTTCTCGGAAAGACGTCGGTCGTCGCTCGAAGCCCATCAAAATGCGCGCAGGGCCCCCAAGTTTACCGGACAGCACCGACTTCGTTTGTGGCACTTTGGATGAGGATCGTCCTCTGGAGGCCGAGTACAAGTCATGTATCGAACAGCGTCGTCTGTCCAAGCAAGTGCCGATTCCGCAAGACATCGACCCGAGCTTCCCGACCTCTGATCTTGACGAGGAAGTCGACTCGGAAGATTCTGACAATGAGAGAGGAGAACAACACGCCAGCCGTCGAGATTCACGAACGACCATCGCAGCGGATCAACAGCAGCCTCGCAAGATGTCTCCGCGTCCCTCCCCTAGAAAAGTACATTCACCGCCTCCTCCCCTGCGACGGGGCCGTTCGTCACCCATCCGTCCCAAGTCTCCTCCGCCACCAGCACGTGCCCTGTCACCGCCCTCGTCTGTTCGTCAAGGTTCGATAGACGACGCTCCCGCATTTCCTACCCGAGGATTCAACATCAGTGGGTTGGTTCAGCGTCCCGCAGGGATGACTCGGACCAAGTCTCTTCCACGATCGCCAAACCCATTCTTCGCTGGCTTGGGTCGGTTCCACGGATGGATGAGCATTCCTGCCTTGGAAGAGTTTCCGGCTCGCGAGGATCTTAACAACGCTCGAGAAGTGCACACAAGAGGGCCTGTGGACATTGTTGAAGGCTTGGAGAGGAAGCGTCAAAAACGAAAGGAGAAGTATTGGCGCCAACACTGCCGCAGAGCCGCCAAAGAGGAGAAAGAACGACGACCTGCTCCTGGCAGAGGTGCTGAACGAATGAAGGAGCTTGGACTCGAAGCTGCTGAGAGATGCAGGGCATACGGGGTCAGTCAGGATGAGCAACTTGTCATCTCCGTCTAGGCTTCGATGATGATTACCGACGTTTCAACAACCTTTTAATTATCTTTCTTTTTTTCTGTATATATTTTCGATACCAGAACCGGCGTGTGGGATCCGTTCGTTGATTGAGCGCCTTTTTTGATTTTTCTTTTCTTTTCAAAGATATATTTTTACTACCAGGGGGTTATCTGTCTGCATTTACAGGCGATGGTTTGCTTGTTATTGAGCCGCACCGTCGGGCTATGGCTATGGCTCCGGGGAGGAAGACGGCAAAGCTGTGGTAATTGGAAGCGCAAGGAGGATTCTCGATATACCCCTACTGTTCGGGTTAGAGATAGGAATACAATAATAACTACTATGTCTATACCATTGTAGTGGTGGTGATGTATATACTACTAGAAGTCAGTGACCACTCGTGCCCTGATTGACCGTAGGCGGAAAGTCTTGACCTTTCGCTGGCGTAACTTCTTGGCAACTTGTCTTCTTCTCTTCTCTCCATCCCGTCTTCTCTTCGCCTTCGATACTCCTCCAATTCTATCCAACGATTTACGAAGCGTCTTTGGCCCTTATTTCTTCATTCTGGTGTTTTTCCGCTGTTCTAATACTCTAGACAACTCCCGCCATGTGGATTATCAACTGGTGTAAGTTCCGGTCTGGTCGCCAGAGAGCCCGCAACGTGACCGTCATACATACTCCTTGGAATATAAAACTGACTGACTGTTGCTTATTTCGACGGTAGTTTGGGACTTCCTGGCCTCTCTCGGCTTATTGAACAAACACGCCAAGCTCCTGTTCCTCGGTCTTGATAATGCTGGGAAGACTACGTTGTTACATATGTTGAAGGTCAGTCGGGGATTCAATCACATATATATCCTATGAATGATGCGGTGTGCTGGCCGTTTTCTTTTTCCCTGCTCTATGGCTGGACTGGAAGCTGATTGAGATGCTGTTTTTAGAATGATCGTGTTGCGATCCTGCAACCTACCGCGCATCCGAGTATGTCATGCTTCTTCTTCCTTTTTTCTGCCCTGATGATATCACGGCTTGGATTGAAACTCGAGGAACTAATAGGATTCGCTCGCTAAGCATCGGAGGAGTTGGTTATTGGAAACAACAAATTTACCACCTTTGACCTCGGCGGTCACAAGCAAGGTATGCTCTTGCTTATTTCTTTCCTTTTTTCTTTTTT
>HG983367.1:183583-206567 GCA_900006255.1 Xeromyces bisporus
GGGCGGAMGGGCAGGGGTCTTGGGGGGAACGTTGGACGTTGGGAGGAGGTTAGGATAACCAAGAGGGAGCGCTCAAAAGGGCTCAACAAGAGCGGGATATAGACGACATGATGAAGGCAGGCAGGCAGGCAGTAGTAGTAGTAGTAGTAGTAATTGGGCTACAGGCAGAAAGAAGAGGAATATAGAAATAAAATAAAATATACGGAGGAGAGGAGGAGGAGTTCCTTTTCCTTTTAAGCCGGAGAAAGGCTAACGCTGGTTTATATCAAGGAGTGGCCCGTTCTTATCTCACCAGCCAAAAAAAACCGTGCACGAGTTCCCCGAGTCCAGCAATGATCAACCAGAAAAAGCAGAAAAACAGAGAAAAAATCTATATCAAACAGGGATAAAGTCTGGCGCTCCAACCATCTGTCAAAGCTCCCTTACTTTTTTTCTTCGCTTCAGATTTGATACACCGCTCCTTATTGTTATGATGTTGTTACGACGAGTCCGAGTACGGAGCATCACGCCACAGTAAAGATTTTGATTTTGGAGTACTGGTACAGTACATACATACTTTGGTGATGTCAACTATATATAGAGTCATAGACTATTGTACGGAATAGTAGTAGTCTCTTATGTATATCGCTCGGACTCAAAAGAACTGGTGAGGTGGACGGGTACTCCGTAACTTAACCCTAATTAGGGCTGCTTCTAAAATAGATACCTGGTTTTCCTGGCATAAACTTACATAAGCCACCAACGACAACAAAACAAACAACGTCACCGAATGTCTTCCTATATATACATACATACTCCAGCCGTACATACCTACATGTTTAATGGAACACCACGATGAACCTACTCAACCTGCTCTACCTGCGTCAACTATGACCTCTGCTGAAAAGTCTGCTGCTCATACCATCTCCGACCTTGACAGAGACTTCATCGACCCCGATGACATACGCCAGTTCGAGAAAGCCCTGAACGCCCCTGAAGCCTCGCCCGTCATCGCCATCAATGACTGGAGTCCTATCAACCAGCGCGTTCGAAAGACCCGTGCCTCGAAGCCTCCCAAGCGCTCCAAAGATGAGACGAGAGAAGGCGTGCTGTACTCCGTTTTGAAGTGGCCTTTTTTGCTTCTCGTTTTCGCCTCCATCCTCATCCTGAGCTTCTTCTACATCTTGACCCGTCTGTACATCTACCTCTACGAGAATTTTGTCACTTGGAGAGGCACCAGAGAGCATCTGAGAAGGCGGCTGGCCGCCCAGGCAACCTATCCTGATTGGCAGAAAGCCGCTCAAGATCTCGATGCCTACCTGAAGAACGAAGAGTGGAAACGACGCGACGAATATGCTTATTACGATCATCTCATGGTAAACAAGGTGGCATCGCAGTTGAAGAGGGCAAGAAAGGAAGTCGAGTCGACTGCCCACACTGCTCATTCCCAAATCGCCGTCGACGAACTTCGCACGCTACTCGAAGCTTGCGTGAAGAACAACTTTGCTGGTGTGGAAAATCCCCGCCTCTACAGCGAGGCGTACTCAGGCACTAAAGACTTGGTGCAGGAATACATCGATGAGGTCCATGCTTGCATTCGACTGCTGTCTGACAGCAAGGAGCTGAGCCGCCAGGCTAAATACGAACACTTCAAACATCTCGACACCAATTTCGGTCGCACTGCCCTTTGTCTGTCGGGTGGCGCCACTTTTTCCTACTATCATTTCGGTGTTGTCAGAGCACTACTCGATAATAATGTGCTACCGGAAATCATCACTGGGACTTCGGGAGGTGCGCTAGTGGCGGCTTTGGTTGCTACGCGGACCGACGAGGAATTGAAGCAACTGCTCGTTCCGGCGCTGGCCCATCGAATCAGAGCCTGCCACGAAGGTTTCACGACTTGGATTCGCCGATTCTGGCGAACGGGTGCAAGGTTCGATACGCTGGACTGGGCTCGACAATGCAGCTGGTTCTGCAGAGGCTCAATGACATTCCGAGAAGCGTACAAGCGCACCGGCCGTGTTTTGAATGTATCTTGCATACCGTCGGATCCTCATTCCCCGACCATCCTTGCAAACCATCTCACCTCCCCTGATTGCGTTATATGGAGCGCCGTGCTGGCGTCGGCCGCTGTTCCGGGTATTCTGAATCCCGTCATGCTGATGACCAAAAAGCGCGACGGCACCTTGGCTCCGTATTCATTTGGACATAAATGGAAGGATGGCAGTCTTCGCACTGATATACCCATAAAAGCGCTGAATCTACACTTTAATGTTAATTTTACCATTGTCTCGCAGGTATGTTTGTTTTGCCTCCTTTTCTCATATTGTTCTACATCTAACGTACCCAAGGTAAACCCTCACATCAATCTCTTCTTCTTCAACTCCCGCGGAACCGTAGGTCGCCCGGTTACGCACCGAAGAGGCCGAGGCTGGCGCGGCGGCTTCCTTGGCTCCGCCATCGAGCAATACATCAAACTCGATCTGAACAAATGGCTCAAAGTCCTCCGCCACCTCGAACTTCTTCCGCGGCTAATGGGCCAAGACTGGAGCGAAGTCTGGCTGCAGAACTTCAGCGGCACCGTCACCATCTGGCCCAAGAGCGTTCCCTCGGATTACTACTACATCCTCTCCGATCCGAGCCCGGATCGCCTCGCTCGCATGCTGCATGAGGGCCAACGGAGCACGTTTGGGAAGATTCAGTTCGTTACTAATCGGTTGAAGATTGAAAATGAGATACTTCATGGCCTGGTCCGGTTTTCTCCTTCGGCTGCTAATCGTAATAATCTTAATGGTGTTGGTAATGGGAATGGGAATGGTAACGGTGACGGTCGCGTTCTGTCCCCGCATGATCGTCGTGACGATGATGATGATGACGATCGCGAACGAAACCCCGCCGATCCCATGGTTGAACGACTCGACAATGCCTTCCCCGAACGCTCCTCGAATTACAAGGATGAATCGCGCTATGTCCAGGTGCCGGATTCGGTGTCGGTGGGTTCTTCTGCTGCGCATTCTCCGGACTCTCCGCGAGGGAGTTTTGTTGAGGAGCTTAGACGGCAGTCGGCTGTGTTTTTTGATGATGAGGAGGATTCGGATTTGTATAAGGAGGAGGATGGTGTCGGTTGAGTTCTCTATTGTATAATAATGTCTTGTTGGTTTGTATATAGCGGTTTGGTTGTATATGATGGATAGTCCTACGTTGAAATAGACGAACGTGTACTGTCAATAGACCTGTGTGTGCAAACATATCATACCGACGTGCCAGTTCTATTATTGATAGCCCTGATTATGTAGCATATCAAGCTATTCCTCCGGGGAAGGAATATCAATAACGTATTCATATTCATGCCATTAATCGACCATCAAATTAAACAACAAGCCACTTTTCCGTGACTACCTTGGCCGCTTTTAGGTCACCATTGAGAGCGTAAATATTCTGCAACGCCATTGCGGCCTCAGGAGAAAAGTCCTCCAAGAACAGCGGCGACTGCGCGGGTTCAACTTGGTCTTGATCGTCTGTTCCCGTCATGGCGCTGTCTCGTGTCTGTACTTCTTCCGTCCTAATGACCTCTCCCAACTTCAGCACACGGTGGTATCCCTCAACAGCCAAATGGGCCAAGCCGAGCATGTGCCAGACGCGCGCAAAGTTGAACTCCATCTCCTGCCGTTCCTGAGCGAGTGTCCCCCTCTTGTCGCGGATGCGACGATACTCGTGCAGGAATGACAAGCCTTGCATGACCAAGTAGTGGCGGTTGTCGGATTGTCGTTTCAGGGCGTGGTGGATGTAGCATAACGCGATGGAGAGGAGAACTGCCGGGTTCTCGTCGTCTAAGGCGTAGGCGCGAAAGAAGTAGTTTAGCGCGGGTATGAAACTGTTGCCCGAATAGAGAATGTGCCCGTATAGTACTAGCAGGGCTATGTCCATGTCTTTCGCCGGTATCGCTTCACCCGTCGTCTCGTCGCGGGTCGAGAGTGCCGCCCGCTCTTTGTAGATCGATTCTCGAGTTTGTTTGCTGCGCGTTGGGTCGTCTGGGAGTGTGTAGTCCATAGCTTTAATTTGTCGGAGCATGAATTTCATATTGGGCGAGGAGTGGAAGAGTGACCGGTGCGGATCGCCGCAAAGGTGGCTAAGCATTGCGAAGAGTCGGTACGTATCTGTGACAAACTGGTACTCTTTGATAAACCAGCGTGCCTCGTTGGCGAGTGTCTCCTCATCCTGGACTCGAAGTGCGCATGCTGTTTAAAACGTTAGCCGTGTGTACAAGTAACAACAGGAGGCTGAACTGACTAAACCAGCATACGTGAATTAAGCGCATCATGCGCTTCGAATGATACCAGACACATGCACCTGCGGCGGCAGAAAGAGTGTCGTACGCTTCCTCCTGGTCGTCCTGATCAGTCACAAGTAGTGCATATTGTAAGAATATGTCCAGCCAATCGTCGAACGCTATTCCATGGTAGTCCGTCGGTACGGCTTCCTCTAATGGCTCTACCTGCAAGGTTCCTGCATGCACGAGTCAGGCTTCTTGACTAACGAGAAGTGCGGCCCAAGCTACTTACCAAGAGATTCCTGAAGACGATTAGCCATATCGTGCATCTCGTCCATTAACGTTTTGTTCCGTTGGTTTCCAGCTTTTCTCTGCGCTTGCCGAGAATACCCCAGAAAAAGCATGTTACGCTGCAGCGGGTAAAAGACTCGGTTCGATTGAAAATCGCGCAAAAGCGCATCGGCGATGTCCAGCCAGTCTTCCGTGGCGTCCAAATTACCTTCATGAATCATCGGTCGTAATTGCAACAGCTTAGAGTACAAAAATTGTACATTTCCCGTCCGCTGCGTCTCATCTTCCGCCTCTTCGCGTTTTGTCGCTGGGCGTCCTGCGCCAAGCATATCTGGGGGTATTTGTGTTTCTCCGCTGGCTTCTGCGAGTTTGAATTCCCTCGTTAGCTGAGCGAGCCGTGTGTCCTTACGACGTCGTCGGCGTCTGGGCTTCTGCTTTCCTAGTATCACTGCCTCGCTGACGTATTTGAAGGCCTGCTCCGTCAACCCGATGCTTTCGTACAGTTTGGCCAACTGAATGCGTGACTCTATACTATTCGGATCATGCTCCGCGACTGTTAGGTAGCATCCCTCAGCATCCTCAAGCATGCCGAGCGCCATGGTGCAATCACCCATGGCCATGAAGAAGCTGACGTCGGCGTACTCGTTGGTCTGCTGGAGGGGCCTGTAAAACCTAAGAGCATCTTCAAACAAACCAAATTCTTTGAGCGCATCTGCAACTTCTCTGAAAAGGTCTCCATAATCATAGAGTCTGGCTCCTTCGGAAGAGTCCCCGGGATTTAACCATTCAAAGTGATGCTACAGTGTGCTGTCAGAGGGAAGTAATTGTCTTCCTTGTTCGCAGATGGACTTACCAATGCTTCGAACCTGTGTTCGTATCCCATCTTCAGACGAAATAAACCGAGCTTTACTCGGAGTTCAAGCGGAAGACCCAGCCCGTAGGAATCTCGTGGCCATTGATGTGGAATGTAGCCATCCGTTTTAATGCGCCGTGGAGAATCATTTGCATCCCATTCACGGTCATCTTCGTCAAAGTCTTCCCACATAGTATCATCTTTTCGACCGAGGAGCCATCTGGAGACGGATTTTAAAGCCTTAAGGCCTTCCTCATATTGCTGTAAAAAGCTGAACAACTCGACGTAGATATTGACATCAGACCAGGAGAATTCTGGGGCTTCTGCTGGATCTAGAGACAAGTAATGAGCAACGCTCTCCTCGTAACGGTCTATCGCCTTCTCAACATCATTGAGCTCGATGTATGCTTCTGCAAGATGCTGAAGAGCCCTGGTGTTATGAGGCAAGTTATTAAGGATCCTCTCGTATTCAATGGCGGCCCTGCCATTCTGGCCTAGTTGGCGATGGATGGCCGCTCTTTGAAACCGAGCATTGTAATTGCTCGGGTCGATTTCAATCATGCGAGTGTAGCAATATATAACGTCGTTCAGCGCGGTTTCTCCGTCTTCATCGGCTCGTTCCATAATCAGCCTCGCAACCTTCGCCCACACAGTAGGGTCTTTCGGTCTCGTATGAGCACCGCTGAAGAGAGCCGTCAACGCCTTGTCTTTTTGTCCCTGAGCCAAATAGATCTCAGAGAGAAGGGAGTGGGCCGGGAAGATCTCGGGGTTGGTCAGAATGGCTTGCTTAACCAGGTCAGCCGCACGCTCGAGTTCTCCGTCGATAAAAGCCGTCGTAGCTTGCGAATGAAGGAGTTTGAACTCCATGCTTGGCTCCAATGGTCTACGCGGACCCCTTCTAATGCCCTTGCCGCCTCTGGCACCAAACCGACGACCAGCGAAGGGCCCTGTGGCCCTACGACGTCGTCGTCTTCTCGGAAAGTCTTCGTCATCGTCTTCCACGGGTGGCGTGCCTTCCGACTCTTCTCCTTCGCTCCTTCGTCCTGTTAGGATGCTTGTCGTTTGTAGTAACCTTGGGCGTGCTTCTTTACGTACGTTACATCGTCTCCCTCCGACAGTTGGTAAAGCGAGCCGTCAGAGTTTTCATCTTCATTCACGAACATATTGGAATCTCTGGCGTCACTTGAGATATCATCCACATCATAATCATCGTCAAAGCCGGGCTGGTCTGACAGCTCCGAAGCACCATGTGGAAACAAATCACTATATAGGCGCGGATCGAGCACAGAATGTATCGACGAATCATGTTGAACAGCAGGTGGCTGGTTGTCTTGCCATGGGTACTGAACTGTCTCGTCGATATCCGGGTATGCAGTCCCCTCTTCCGGAGAATGAAGCACTGGACGTTCTGAGTCTTCCATCACGGGCAGTTAAAAATCTGGCAGTCACTGCTCGTGGATGCCGACAATTCCCCGGCTCTCTAAGTAATACGGTACCTACCGACTCCAGACGGACGCTTAGGACCTGCAGAAATGGAGCCACGCGGAAAGTTCTAACTTCTACGGAAGCGATTCAAGTGAACAAATCTTCCAGAATGAAGTTTTCCAGAATTGATAGGGTTCAAGAGCCACAAGCAAGGCCAGGTCGAGAGTGATCGACGGCGCAAGCGCTTAGTAGGGAAACGGCATGGTCAGTTCTAAAAATGTGCATTAGCTTCTGGATGAAGAGAGGGAGATTTATTATTGAGAAGTGACACTCGAGGAGATCTTCGTACCGGAACGGTCTTAAAGAGTAGTCTAGCCTAATAACCTCACAATGGCAACGAGTACTGTATGTATGTACACTACTATTGGTACATCTATAAATAGATAGACATATGGTGCATACAGAGCCGTAAAAGAGGTTGAAAGGTGGTTGAAGGAGTGAGGAGGATGAACGCAGGGAAAAGTCAATCGGAAGTCAGTGACCGTCAGTGACCGTCAGTGACCTCGTTWTTTTTTTTTTTTTTTTTTTTTTTTTTTCCTCCTTTTCTCTTTTCCTCCTCATTTCCCCTTTCCGCTCCAGCTTCATTTTTATCGTTGTTTTCATCGCATTCTGCTTTTTGTTTTTTTCTTTTTTTCTTTTTTGCTTCTTTTCTCTTATGCTTTAGGACTTCATTGCTGCATGTGTTTGACACGCCGCATGCTGTCCGGGCATCCTTTCGTTTTTTGACGCCGACACGCTCAAAAGACACTCTCCGTCCTCCATCTCTCGTCAGGCCTTTTCTTGCAATCTTATATTACTCAGTACAGCCACTGGACTGGTCTGTAGCTGCTGATAATTGTCATTGCCTAAAGAGTTGGGTGTTCATTAACTGTTGGAAGTGTCAGTTTTTTATACTTCTATTGTACTTTTTTTTTTTACCGACCCAGAACGAGTCGAGTTCTCATTCTAAAGTCCATTCTCACCAAATCTACATACGCAAACTCAGCAGGTGCTGCAGGTGTTTTGCAGTAATACTATCTGGATCTGTTTATTTTCGCGAATCTTCGTTGGCTGTCGATTTTAGCGCCTACACAAAACCGCACAAAATGGCCAGCCATATCGTCGGTAACCGCAACAGCACCCCCGATGCCTCCAAGTCCTCCTCCCTTCGACCTCCGTCTTCTTCGCGTAATCTAGGCTCTCACCAACTTCGTGCTTCGGCCGACATGTCTGCTTTCCCCTCTCCGTTATCTTCGCGCGGCATTCGTCCCGCCTCAGAAGTCTTCTTCAACCAGCAGAATCAAAGCCAACCTAGCTCGGAGGATCCCATGGACCATGCTTCACAACAATGGCTTGCAGATATTGATCAGTACGAGAATACACTTGAGGAGATGGCGGCTGCTACCCTTGACCAGGATTTTAAGGACGAGCTCAGTGCCATCGAGCAGTGGTTCCGCGTTCTCAGCGAGGCCGAGAGAACAGCAGCTTTGTACGCTTTGCTACAGCAAACTACCCAGGTGCAGATTCGCTTCTTCATCCAGGTCTTGCAGCAAATGTCAAAAAGTCATCCCATGTCTGGACTTCTGTCCCCTGCTAATTTTGGCGAAAAGGGTGAGTGGCCCCGCCAAGCCCGTGCCTTCAGCTCCAGCTAATGGTTTCCTCTCTTCCCTCTCGACAGATGCCATGTCTAATCGTTTGAATGACGCGATGTCGAAACTGAACGTTGACAACTCCCGAAGCTCCCTTGGACGTCCACCTCCCTCTCCAGGCGCCAAGCGTAACTCTGGTCTGGATTCATCCACAATCAATGCTATGTTTCCCGATGCAGCAGCAGCTATTGCCAGGAAGAAGGCCGAGTTCACCCAGCAGACAGGAAATGCGCCGCCACCTTCGAACCGTAACAGCGCTGTTTTCGCGGACCGTACATCGCTCGTTGCGCCCACCATCTCTACACCGGACAACAATGTGGATAACCTGGCCCAGCCGCCTTCTTCGCCATGGGCTCAGCGGACAACTCCTGATACGCAGCCGCCTATCGCTCGCCCAAAGTCGTCTACTGGCCATCAACCAATGGGGCAGTTTAGCCAGCCGTCGGCATCATCCGGATTGCGATCCCTTCCTGTGCACCAGACAGCCACTGTCCCCAGCGCGCCGGAGATCGAAGCACCTTTGCTCTCGCCGTATAATGTTGGAAATGCAAGTTGGGCGTCGCTTACCAACACTCCGATGACTGCTACTTTTGGCGGCCAGCAGCAGCAGCAGCAGCAACAACAACAACAACAGCAACAGCAGACTGCCTCTTCACAAGCCGATATGGTGGCCAACGCCACAGCGATGAAACTGGCAGCTCTGTCCACTGTGAATAATCGCATTGCTCTTGACGACGCACGTAAATATCGTCGTGCTCGCTCTAACGACGGACAGGGGAAGAACGCCAGTGCGAATGCGACGCCGTCCACCACAGCAGGCCTGGGTAGCCAGGGGGTTTCCGGAAACAGCCTGGTTGCGGGGCAGCTTTTAAACGCCCAGCAACTGACAGCCTTACAAGCTCAGCAACAGGCCTCAATGGCAGGTCGTCGCTCTCGTCCGGCGTCACCTGGAATTGCAATCCAGGGGGCCGGCGGTTTTGGAGGTGGCGGAGGCATGGGATTTGCATCGCCGCAGAATAACGGGTTACTGACGCCGTATGATCCAAGCAATTTGATGGGCAATGGATTTGGTTCGCTTGGGATTGGCCAATTTGGACTGAGCAACCACGAAGGGTATCTATCTGATCACTCGGAAATGACGCGTGGTCGGTCACCTCGCGGCCGGCGTGGAAACTCAAAGCCACCAGAGGATCCCACGGACCCTAATCTGCTGAAGGACATTCCCAGTTGGTTGAGATCACTGCGGTTGCATAAGTACACGGACAACTTGAAGGATCTCAAGTGGACAGATCTGATCGAGCTTGACGACAAGGCATTGGAGGCCCGAGGAGTCAATGCCCTTGGGGCTAGGAATAAGATGCTCAAGGTAGGTTGAATCACAGTCACGGCAGCAAAGCAAGAGACTAACGAGGTATAAACAGGTCTTTGATCAAGTCAAGGAAGCCAAAGCGGAAGGGAAACTAGAAAACAATGCATAACGAGGCATATAGCGGTGGATATCGCATTGAGTATAGGGAAATATGAAAAGGATATAACGGAACATAGTGGACAGGATCCGATATTTGATATTTTTGATACTCAGGCATAAGCCTTTGGAGCATGTAATACTTATGGCATGGATGCTCCGGGGCAGCATTTGATTGAATGTACATTTTGTTGGTTTCTTCGATGCAAAAGGAAGAAGTCGGGTCAATAATAATAGTGCTGTTTGAATCGTTTGATTCTATGTCTACGAATTAGTCAGCTCGGAGATCGGAGGTAACTACTAACCTTACTAGTACTGACGCTAAACCTAATCCAAACTTCAACTGCTCTTCAGCGGAAGTGACAGCAACCATCCATCGGTGCATATGTACTGCAGTCTGCAGAGTTGAACGAGAGTACTGCTGGCGATATACCTAACACGAAACCAAACTCGATTCGACCACGGTGCAAAGCGACGATCGAACACCAATAGAAGCAAACAATCACCAACAAGAGAAGAGGGAGAGAAAGAGAAAAAGGACAATGGCACCAACAAAACAAGAATTATCTCTCCTAATCAACCCCCTAGTGCCGGAGTCAGTCCAGCATAATTACCAGGTATGCCTCGAACAGTCAGAGACAATATAAAGAAAAGAATAGTGACATGCCTCGAGCCTCGTTCTCAGACTGACAACGTTCGAATGTCCCATAGGTCCTCACCTCCCTCCATAGCCTGACCTCCTTCCTTCTTGGCCTGACGGCTGGTATTCTCGCGTTGAAATCGTGGGTTGGGTTTGTGTTTTACCTTGTCGGGACTATTGTTGTGTCAGCGTCATTTCATCTTCTTCGGGTTGGCGTTGGTGCTCGGTCTGTGTGTACGTCTAAGTCGACGTCGACGTCGAAGTCGAAGTCGAAGTCTACGTCGGCGGTGCATAAAGGTAAAAGTGGCTGCTCGCGGTTCGCTGCCAGTGGTGCTGGGGTTTACTTTCCTGGTGCTAGTGGGGAGATTGAGGGGGTTGATGATAGGGGTTTTGTGAGGGGTGCATCCGGTGGTGGTGGTGGTGTTGTCAGAAAGGGGGCTTGGAGGGATGTTTGGTTTGGCGGGGGTGTGCTGGGGGAGGCGTTGAGTGGGTTTGTCCTAGGATGGGCTGGAGTTGGGGGGGTTTTGCGGTGATTCATTACTTGTGTTCTGGCAGCTTAGGTTTGGTCTGAGTATGCATGCTTCTTTGCGGTCAATAACAATAAAAGTCGTCTCATTTCATCAATTCATGATCTGAAAAGGTGAGAAGTCTATTCAAACAACCAGGGGTATTTTCAATCCAAATCAACCCATATACACAATGCTTCCCAAACTCCGACCCAATCTATACACAAACGCGAACCGCTAATATATACATATATACAATCACAATCAGCTCAACTTCCCGACTTCACTTCATCGTGGATGATACGGTGGATTTGGCTCTTCCTGTATCTCCTCATGACGATATGGTGGGTACGACTCTTCCTGTATCTCCTGATGACATGGGGGATACGGCTCTTCCTGTATCTCCTCCTGATGATATGGTGGATACGGCTCTTCCTGTATCTCCTCCTGATGGTATGGTGGATAAGGCGCTTCCTGTATCTCCGCCTCCTCTACCTGCTTTCGTGGCAACTCCTCCGGGGACTCCTTTGGCGGATCCTGAGGCGGATCACGTGGTTGCTCTTGTAACTCCACCTCCTGCGGCGGCTCTACTGTTCCCAATGAAATGCTCGGATCTCCCGCCGCGTTCGCTATAGCGCTCTGCAATGCACTCGTCAGATCGATATGGAAGTACGGCCTGTTGATGCCCTGCACCAACGCCATCTTGCGACGGTTGCGGTACGGCCCGCTGTCGGCAATTTCATAGTGCAGGTTCTCATCCTTCTGTAGAGTGTCGACTCTGTTCACACTGGACGCGGAGCTGGTCGGGTTCTCATGGGAGTAGCGTGTGATATCCTCAACCGGCATCTTGGTCTCGGGATCGACTATTTGTCCGCCTGATTCGAGGTCATGACCAAAGGCTTGACGTTCGCGTTCCTGGTTTTCTCGTTCCGCGTAGGCAGCAGGAGATGTGCTGCCACCCAACTCGGCCACGCTGAAAATGGGTTTCCATCGTTGAAATCCTTCGCCGGACTTCGGTGTTGGAAAACCAAATCCTGCCGAGGCGAGGGCTCGCTTGGTCCATCGGTTGTTGATATGCGCAAAGTGCCATTGGACTTTTTCCGGGGATGCGTACAGATCAAGCTGGTTACGCACGTCGATCAGCGTTTGAACAGAAGTCACGTCAACGTTATTGACAGACGAGAAATCGAGAATGACGGCCTTGAGAATCGGAAGTTCAGGAGATGCGTCCGGTTCCTGACCGCGTCTTGGCCCAGGGTCGTTCCACGGCCGCTCCCCAGGGTTCCTGTAGGTAAATGGATTGGTGCGGCGGGTATGCTTGAATATTGTCTGGACGAGTTGATCCGTGTAGTGAATGCAGTTGGGATAGTTGAAGCCTTCGGAGAATCGGTAGATGAAAATTCCTGGGTAAGGTTGTTCTGGCTCGATGAGCGGATTGGAACCATCCGCGTGGTTCAACGGAAGGAAAATAGTACGGAAGCTCCGACCACCGTCCGGTAATTCGTCCACCTGTCCCACTTCTTCGTCCACTTTGATATCGACGCCATCTGCATGTTGTTTCTTGTCGGCGGCGCCGTACCTGCCCTCATCATCCAGCAAGTGATCTCCCACAACCGAGTGAATGCGAACTCGTCCAAGGAATGTGCCACGTGCTTTGGCAACGCGGAAGAGAAGGACCGCGGCGGAGATGCAAATGGTAGCGTAGATGCCATCTTCGATGGAAGTGAAGATGGTGATTATGACACCGATAAAGAAAATGATAGTGTCCAATGGAGAAACTCGCCAAAACTGGTAGACGGTATTGGGGGGAGTGATGAGATCACCGACGGCGTGGATGATGACAGCAGCCAGAGCAGCGCTTGGAATGTACCAAAAAAGAGCAGGAAGAGCGTAGATGGCCAAAAGCACCACGATGGCGGTGATGCAACCGGCCAGGGGAGTACGAGCACCGGCCTTTGCCTGGATGGCGGTACGGGAGAAGGAACCGGTAGCTGGATAGGCACCGAGGAACGGACCGAGAAGATTGCTAACACCGATGCCGACGAGTTCTTGGGAAGGATTAATGGTGTAATTGTTGACACGGCCAAATGATTTGGAAATGGCAATATGCTCAATCAGAAGGACGATGACGGACGCGGGAAGCTGCGTAGCGAAAACCTTGATGATGTCTTTGTTGAGAATGGGAACTCCGACGTGTCGGAAGCCTATTACCAATTCACAGTTAGGTTATTGAACTCCAAGAAGCCGAGACTTATATAACTCACCTCGAGGAACCGTGCCCAAGGTTTTAATACGAGGGTTGTCCCTCCGATGGATATTGACGGCGGCACTAATCATGGTGTAGAACAAGAGGGCGAAAACGGTACGCATGGTTTGGGCGAAGAAGATGATCTTCTGACGACGGGGGTACTTCTTTGCACAATAATTGCAAACGAAGCGGATAAAATACAACATGAATAAGCAGGAAACACCGACGGCGGAGTCAATTCCAGCTTGAGGGAGATGCTTGAGAGTGTTGATAATGGCCATGTAGGTGGCACCACCAGTGTCGACTTGTTTGGTGGGTTCTCCGAGCAACTTTTTCACCTGGCCGGAGATGATTTTGATGGAAGAACCGGTCATGAAGGCACAAATAGCGGGAACGGGAATGAAATCGACAATGAAACCGATACGGAGAAAGCCCATGGCAGCAACAATGCCGCCAGCAATAATGGAAAGAGCACGACCAATATCAGCGGCGGAGTACTCCGGGTGGCTTTGGCCGGCAGTCTCGACAATGTTACCGACGATAGTAGACATGACAGCGACGGGCTGAAGAAGGTCAGTACTTGAATTAGGGCAGATGGCGGGAAGTCGGAAAGGAAAGATACTCACGCCAATGGTGATATCCTTGGAGGTAGCAAAAATCCAGTAGACCAAGACGCCCATGAAGGACGTGTACATACCGTACTCAACAGGCATGTGAGCCAGCTGAGCATAGGACATACCCTGGGGAACAACGACGGCACCAACGGTAATACCTATACCGATAGATTATTAGATTAGGGCTGGACAAGTCTGAACGGAAACTTATTTCATACCTGCGGTAAGATCACCATAAAGCCACTGCAAATTGTAGCGGTCGATCCAGGAAAGGAAGGGGAAAAGATTGATAATATAGGAGAGGCATTGACGAGCGGTTGGAGTGTGCTCTTTGATCCATTCGATGGAGGAGGGCTCTGGCTCCAGATAGGCTTGGGTGTCTTCTGTGCCAGCGGAGAAAACAGACTCGCCTCTTGTGACGGGATCGGCATTGGCACCCAAGGGATCCCGGTAATTGAGTTTAATGCCTAGGACCTTGGCCAGGCCATGGCCTATCTTGGTGGCGGTCTCACCTGGCATAATCGTACTGGGAAGATATATATGTACAATGGGCGGGGTTGAAGGAGTATATACAGGACAAGAGACAGGACGTAGAGAGAGGGTGAGGAAGGGGTATATAGTTCGTTCAAAGACGTAACGACATGATGAGAGATGAACCGACTAAGAAAACGTGGAAGATGAGAAGGTCAGAGGAAGAAGAAAAGAAAAAAGAAGAAGAACAAGAAGAGAGTGTCTTCTAGAAAAAATAAAAAAGGAAAAGAAAAAAATATCACGTTACGTAGATGAAGCTACAATAATGCCAGATTCTGTCCCTGTTCCATGTCCTCGCGTGTTTAATTCCGTCAAAGCTTCCCACTCGGGCCAATCAGAGTTTAGCCCTTTTGGGATTTACCCGCAGCCCCACAAACCCAGAGCCAACTCCATCCAATCACAAACGACACAGGACACGCCATCGGGTCTTTTGATGGTGAAAGTTGAAGCACGGGATTCCCGGGTCGAACAGCCTGAAGAATTCTTCCGATGCCGATTTCTGTTTCGGGTAATAATCCTTACAGAGAATTCTACCATCTTTCTTGACGGTTGGAGTATCATACTCTGTACGGAGTACGGAGTACATGTACTTTGACATGCGTATTTTTACCCCATATACGGAGTAAGTACGTTGTACGTACGGTATACAGTACCCTTGAGTAAGGCAGATGGCATCTGCCGAGTCCAGACTACTTAGACAAGTACCGATTGATAACGTGGATCGACCGGTTTGTTAGGTGACTAGCTCTCCACCCTGTCAAACATCATCAACCCCAAAATTGCATCATCCGCCTAGTCTCTCCTCAACGTTGCAATAAAAAAGATGGTTATGAGGTTTTCATGAATTAGAAGTATATTAATATAGCCGCTGATGGCGCTATTCTTGAATTCTCTCGTCCTTCTAGACTGTTTCTAGTGTACGAGTTGTCGTATGCTCCTTGTTCTTTCCCGTCTCTCGCGGTTCTCGACTCATCGGTCACTCATCAGGAGTTGCCATCCGCTCAAACCAAGTCAACCCTACCAGACAAGTGGGATATAGTTATATCCGGAGTATGCACTACTATGATATATATTGTACTGGCGTGTCTCTCGTCTGTTGTAATAATGTATACCCGGACTTTGACCATCACTATAACCACTGCATTAATATTGCTACTACTGTTACTTTCTGAAATCTACGGAGTATCATATGTAGCACATCTGCAATATAATTGTCACCAGGCCAATGCCCTCCCCCTGCTTGTCCCTGGCTTCTGGAAAATTTTTTTATGGGTAACCATGGAATCAGGTCAATCCTGAACCAACAACAACTCTGAATTAGGGCTAATGTCTGTACGCACAGACCAATCCGATAAACGGAGAGGAGAGCACCAGGAGGGCTCCCATGGACAGCCCCCAGCCCTATATCCGCATTTCATACTGCAGACTGTATATAGGGCTAGTGCAGTTCTTTAACTTCTTTTCCCTCAACTGATAGCAGGACAGCTCATAAACTTGTACACATATACATACTATGATAGCCTGATAGGGAGGTAAGCTCTTGTCACTAGACACCAATCCGCTCCGTACCAATTGAAAGCTGGCATTGATTGTTTAATTGAATATTTAACTATGTACTCGCTTAACTAGGTGGCATACGACGGGGAGCTGCCTCCCATACGATGTTCAAAGGCACAGTGGGAAGTCACTGAGCCAGATGCTGCAATCTAGCGGACTCTCCATGAACGCCTCCAGCACCTAAGTGCTGTGGATGAGTTCTAGATAGTTTCACCGACCACCAGGCCGTTGATAAATAGATGATGATGAAGGGCGCGAACAAAGGATTGATTGATTGATTGATTGATTGAATTTTTAACGTCTACTCGCTCATTAGATGGCATACGACGGGGAGCTACCTCCCACACAATGTTCAGGGGCACAAAGGGAAGCCAGGCGCTGCAATCTAGTGGGCTCGCCAGGCGCGAACAAAGGAGAATTTTTTTTTTTTTTTTTTTTTTTTTTTTTYTACATAGAAGATAATAGAACTCGTCCACACGGACTGAAAAAAAAAAAAAAATATATATATATATATAACGACACCTCTGGGATTCGAACCCAGGAGAGCGAACTCACAGATTACATTAGCTTAATAGCAGACCTGCGCCTTAACCACTCGGCCAAAGTGTCCCTTTAAGATCCCGCTTTTAATAGCCTCGGTTTTATGAACCAGACGAATATGTCTTCATGAACGTCGTTCAAAGGGATTTGGTAGTCTTGCGATCCCAAGAAGTTGTTAAAACTGCGCCAGCGCCGCCAGGATTAAAAAGTATCATACGTGTACATACGCTGGTAGTACTGGCCTTTGTCCTGTCCTGTCAATGCTTCGTACAGTTAAACCATTGGCATTCGAGTTCTCTATCAGTACAATGGACGAATTTTCAAAAGACTGGCGTATTGTGAGGCTCATAAGTCATATATAATTGTAAAGAAGAGGAACAAACGAGTCGAGTTTGAACCCTTGCGCCATACATATGATAGACAGACACCCAGTGACACCCTGACCCCTAACACGAAAACACCATGCTCATCAAAACAACTACCATACATCTTCGCTGCATGGGCGACCAAGCGAAGGAAAGCGATGCGAGCGTGCCATCCCCAATACCTAATTATGGAAAATTAGATGGCCAATTATCAACCTGCCGATGAATTGAAAGAAACGCGTAATCTCGTCTAGAAGGTGTCTCATGCATTATTACAATTCAGCATCATGCCATCCTCTCCCAACCATCACGAACATGAAGCAAACCTCTAAAGACAGATAAAATAGAAAAGAAAACGAGCTCCATTATTTCCCAAACTTCACGACAAACGCCGTTGCAAGAAAATCACAGAACGAGAATAGAATGTGAACAAGATAAACAGAGTCCCCGGGTCTTAGCCCACTGGTATCATATAAAAGCCTCGTCATCCTTAAAGCAGACCGCATCAACTTCATTATACATCTTCCACATCTACTGCGAAGCGCACTGAACCCTCTCTGCTCCTGGGGGAACACCATCATCATCGTCGTCGTCCATGGCTGCTGCGGCAGCTCCTTGCGCGCGAGCCTGCGCGTGTGAACTGGGGTCCACATCCTCAAGTTCGTAGTCTTCAACCATCGCATCGGACGGAGGTTCCGGCTGGGGCAATCGTGGCGGCAGAACTTGCTCGAGAAGTTGCAGGTTCTTAAGTTCGCCCGTCTTGGGGAATTTGACGTCAAACTGGATGTAGAGGTTGCCAAAGTCATGGTGGCGGTAAGATGGCATACCCTGACCCTTAATTTCCTTGATCACACCTGAAAGGAACAGTTAGTTTCAATCGCAAAGCAATCATCGTCAAACAATCATTAACATACCAGGCGTGATAACTTCGCCAGGAGCAATTGTCGTGGACAACCACCGGTCGTCAAGGTGCTCAACACTAAGTTTACCGCCGGCAAGAGCAGTGAGCAAGTCAACCTCGGCATTGTAGAAAAGATCATCATTCTTGCGTTGGAACCGCGGGTGGGGCTTGGTCTCAATCTCGAACACCACATCTCCAGGGAGAATACCGGGTGCTTGGTCACCTTCTCCGCGAAACTCGACTCTGTGGCCGTTCTTGACGCCCTTGTCAACGTCGACGTGGAGCACTTTTCTCTCCACAATTGTCTTCTTGCCACTGCAGCGCTTGCAACGGTCCTTGTCGCGAATCATTTCACCTTCACCATTACAGTCGGAGCAGACAGTCTGGAAGCGCTGAATCATGGGACCCATCTGGCGCATCATGGTCTTCATACCAGAGCCATTGCAGCCGGTGCATTGCTTGACGGCACCTTCCTTACCACCGCGACCATCACAGCCGGGGCAGATTACCGACTTCTGCAACGCCAACTTGGAAACCTTGCCGCGGTAAATATCCTCTAGGTTGACCTTGTGAACGTGATGAATAGTTCTGGCCTTCTTGGGACCAGTGTCTCTCATGCCACCGAAACCACCACCCATACCACCGCCGAACATACCACCGAAGCCGCCGCCGAAGAATTGAGCGAAGAGATCCTCGGCGTTCATGCCGCCACCAGCACCGCCTTCTAAGCCTTCTTCACCATATTGGTCGTAGAGTTGGCGCTTCTCGGGATCGGAAAGAATTTCATAGGCGTGCGAAAGTTCCTTAAATTTCTCAGCGGCCTCAGGGTTATTTGTATTCTTGTCTGATCATCAACAAGGACAGCGGTCAGCAATTATCCACAAGGTAACATATGTTTCTTCACACGTACCAGGATGGTACTTTAGAGCGCCCTTTTTGTAAGCAGACCGCATCTGAGAGTCGGACGCCGTGGGAGGAATCTAAGAAAAGACGCCGGTCAATTTTTGCTTCTAGAACACGACCACAAGGCACCATGTGGGCAATCATTAACCTACCCCAAGGACGTCATAGTACTTGGTCTCCTTAACCATTATGACCGAAGCTTAAAACAAACACGGCAAGATGAAAGGAAAACAAAGCGGTTTCAAGCGGAGGTAACTGCAAATGCTAAACGGAGAGAGCAGAAAGAGATACGAGAAGGACTCCGCGGTAAGGGAGATTAATAGGAAATTATTGACGAGAGGAAGAAAAGAGGAAGAGGGATCAACCGGGGGGAGGAAGAAAAGGGACGAGAGAGCGAGGGAAAAAAAAAGAAAGATGTTATCTGCGCCTGCGACGACAGCTCCGGAGGACGTAACGTATTGTAACGTACTGTAATTTACTGGGTAAGCAGGGCGGTTTACGGGGTATTTGGGCGTTATTACAGGCAAATACCAGTTACAACTCGTTCTGGCCGAATTTTCAACGCCAAATTTCGAAAGTGACAGGGGATCCTAAGCCTGAATCAAGAGAAAACCGCCAAAGAAGAGTGTTGAGAATTGACAATTCATTACAGCATCTTACGGTTGGTTTCTTCTGGTTGCTTCCATTATGTCCGGCAGTGCTTTTCCATTCGATTCTGCTGCTTTCGAAGTTCTTCCGGCTGTGTTATGTACTGTAACGTTGTTGTCTCATGCAGGTAAAAGCTACTGTCAGCTGTTACCATACGGTAATCTTGTCACTTTTCGTATCTTTCCATGAACTTCCGTAGTACTCTGTACCGCCACACAACACCCACGTTCCCTTGTACTGTAATTGTAAGAATACCTGAGGCAGCAAGTGGCGGTGCTTATTGATAACACCTCTTCACATACAATTCGACCGGGCAGCTAAAACTCTGCAGACTATTAATTGCATACAACGTTGTCTTCATAAAACGGATACTGTGTACAGTATACTGTTAACTGTACTGAGAATTATGAGATTTGTATGCGAAATCGACCTCCAGACAGGAGCTGAGCGTCGACTCCTGTCGACGCAACGGCGACAATAACCCTTCATCGCTCCGGAGCTTGGCAATATGAACTTTCATAAACAAAAGTCTTCCCAGTGCCACCGGTACCTGTAAAAAAGAACCGCCTAAGTTGACGATGGTTGACGGCATTGCAAATGGAGTTGAAGGCAAGACGTTGGTCAAGGTTATGTGGTTGGACATCTCGTGGTTTCAATGGTATCGAGCAGCGAGAAAAAGGCAGTCGTGCGACATCTCGGCTGCGATGACACGGTTATCATCGGGTTCAGAGTCCCATTGGAGGAAGGGGAGCGGCAAGCCGATATTAAATACAATAAAAATCGGGAGCAGTTTTGGAGGCTCTTTTGAAGTATGAAGAAAGCGTGACCGTGATGTTGGGACTATATGAGAGGGAAGTTGGTATTTGCCGCGATGAGTTGGCTTTGATAATCAGGTTGCCGAAGAGACTGGGGTCAAAATGGCACCACAAAGCCAAAGAACCCGCAACCCCGTCCGTGACGACCGTAACAAAAAGTTGGCGCAGCACTTGGACGGTACTGGGGGGGAGGGGACGCTTGACAGATAACCGTGTCCATTCTTCGTCATCCTGGACCAAGCCGAGTTGGTTCGCGGTGTCACGGAATGTATAGCAAAGACGGCCAACGGCCGAGCGAAGGTCTATAAGAGACGTTATGCCCTACGCCCTGCGCGCCGCAAGGAGAAGGTTGATAGGTATAGTAATTAGTAAACCTCTCCTCCATGTCGGGCGTCCGGTTTAATAATTGTCTTTGGTTATAGTATTCCTGTCAACGAGCGAATATACCGCTCGACCAAAAATGATGTCCGGAAACCATGCAGTTTCAATCGTATCGAAACCGTATCTACTGGCCATCGACAATTCCTGACCCATCTGTAGTGGGCAGACAACTCCCGATATAAAAGTTGACGATTAGGACCGTTGAGATGGTTCGCATTGTATTCGATCCAACCAATCAATAGGGATTTGGACGATTACGTGCGCCTGATTTTGCAACTCAATCGGCGTTGGAAGAATTGACTTTCCAGCGTGGCCCATGAAAAGGCAGGCCAGCCAAGCATGGTCTCTTCACGTAGGCGCACTTGGCCATTATTAGTTCACCAACGTTCATCGTTCGCATCAATTTAAATGACTTGCTGACAGGCAGCAATCCCGTCACCATCGACCATGTGCATGGTAGTGAAGTCCTGGCCCTTGCTGACTAGTTCGGTGCCTCATGGAACCACGCCGTGTATGTAGTGTCGTTGACTCGGAACTTCACTACAAACACTGATTTATCCATATGTTCGGCTCACCATCGGCTATATCCGAAATCCTTCGACGATATTGTCAGCAGTTGGGGATTTAACATTGCTGACATGGTGAGCGGAGCAAAAGATTCAAAGTCGAGTTGAGGAGTGGGAGGCAGTATTATTCGGCAGAGTAGACTGCATACTAAGCCCATCCATTCCCAATGATTTTCGAAAAGAATATGATAGTACCAAGAGGTTTGGTCAGGCCATCGGCCAGCATTTCGCTGCTTGCAATTTGACAAATCGACACATTGTTTATTTTCACGCCATGACGGATAACATGATACGTTTTGTCATTATGTTTGGTCTTCTGGCTGACCTGGTCCTTTTCGGCGATCGATCTGGCTGCTGAATTATCACTGCAGATTCGAACGGTACATGTATGGCCGTTCTTGCCGGTCAGCTCGGAATGACCAATGTTGTTGACCATCTGAGCAAGCCAGCGAGCTTGTTTGGTCGCTGATGCCGATGCAACATACTCTGCCCCGGCAGTTGAGGTAGCGACAGTTCGTTGCTTCTTCGACAGCAAGCTATTTGGTCCGCCACCGAGCGCGAACAGAGTTCCAGTTGTTGACTTCGTTCAGACTTGTGGCCAGCATGGTTGGCGTTTGAGTACGTAACCGACGAGGGTCCAATCGCAACCTCGACCGCCAAACTCGATAAAAAAATCCGTGCTGTTCTTGATGTACCGGTACAGCGTAGTAAGACGTCCAGAACTTGGACGGGTTGGGTTGCTCATGTACTGAGCTAGACGACCAGTCGAGAATGCGATATCTGGTCGAGTGTAGCACATTGGGAACTGACGCTACCAATCCTCGACTAGTAATCCTTTTGGCTTGTCAATTCACTCTTCCATTCAACAGGCCAAGGCTGTGTTCCCGTCGACATCGGAATCCTCGACGTTCGATTAGATTTGGACCTGAGGTGTATTGGAAACCTTGTCAACATCTCGAGATATCATACTGCTCCTGGCCCATGTAGATAGCCCGATCGGCCCGGTCGCGAATTATTCTCATGCCCAAAATCCCGTTAAGCTCTCCCGAGCCCTTCGTTTTAGATTGCTGTCCAAATTCTCGCTTGAACCCATCTAGGTCAGTCATTTCTAGGCCTATGCATATGAGACCCCCTGGGTATAAGGGTCAGTCCCATTACCCGCGGGGATTCTCCCATGGGTATAATGGTCAGTCCCATTTCCCATGGGAGTTACTCCCGCGGGTAATCGACGACCTGCCTGGTCCCGCCCATGGGAGTCCCATTACTCCCGCCAAGACTGATCTTCTGCATAAAAGATGATGCATAAATTGCTGAGTCATCAACTCAGTACCAAAACCCACTCTCATCACCATTATTACTCGCTCACGATGCGATTTTACTCATGCCAATATGTGCATAAATAATGCAAATCACGTGGTCTTTCACTTTTTCAGTCTTGGCGGAACCCATGGGACTCCCACTCCTGCCCATGGGTATTGGRRCTASTCCCATTTCCCRCCARRMCCACTCCCATGGGTATTGGAGCTAGTCCCATTTCCCGCCAAGACCACTCCCATGGGAGGGAATCCCATGGGTACCCATGGGAAATGTCTAGGCCTAGTCATTTCTAGGAGCCGCGAAGATGATATCGTCAACGTACGCTCCTACCAAGATCCATGTCTCCGTCGAGAGATGCAAGGATTAGCTGACAAAGGCTTACAGTACCTATAGGGAGCCCATCCTCAAGTTCAGATCTACAGAGCTGGTACGCTCGTACGCAGCTTGCTTCAGACCATAGAGGGATTGCTCAAGCTCCAGG
>HG983368.1:0-169312 GCA_900006255.1 Xeromyces bisporus
TATATATAAAAACCGTCTCCCAATATTTACGTGTTCCTCGAGATACCTCGACCCTCGCACGGTGCACCTCTGGCTTGAATCCGGAGGTGTATCAATGCTCTAGGGAGTATCCGTATCCGAAAACTGGACAAAAATATGCGAAAACGGTTAGAGGGGCTAAGGTCTCTAGTCTTTTTCGATGAGGACGAAGAAAGAACAAAGAGACGACTTGCAGCAGAAGACTGCCATGGAAGATCCTAAGAATAAGAAAGGTGGCGCAATTAAGCAATTAAGGGAGCTCTGCAACGGTGAATTTTAATCGGAGCATCGACCCAGGTCTGATAATCATCCCAACAGACCTCAAAATTTTTTCTTCGATACGAACTCGACGACCAGAAAAGACGAAAAGAAGCGAGAGAGAGAAGGTGGCCACATTTTAAACAGAAATGTTCCCAATGGGAATGAGTACAAAAGGCATCAGTGCAATAGCGGGCAGGTCGGAGAAGACGCAATGGGGGGTTCTGTACACCCCATTTTTTAAGAGCCATACCTACTTGGGAGTCGCATACCGATAAACGTGTATGACTATCTCCAGAAGCCTCGATCATGGCACCTTGCAGTGGCCAGGAAGCTCCGGTTGACCGGAAAATAAATCGATGACGGACGGCGCGTTTTCATACAAGAATGTCTTAACCTAAAATCCAACCGCGAGAGCTGGCTGCAATGTTGGTCAATGACTTTGATCGACGACTCAACATAATACTACGGAGGGCTGGTCAGGTACTGACTAGAGAAAGGGAAGGTTCCGGATGGCGGAAACAGGTTAATAACTGAGCAATTTTTACAAGAGTTCATGTGTACCTTATTGTCGTTGCTCAATAAAATACGTTGGAATTGCCAGTGAGGAAGGACATCGGGATCATGTACATACATACATACAATCCTCAACCAATTGATCAAGATTCAATACCACGGACTCAATATGATGATACCTGTCTTCGGAGGCCAGTTAGGTACTCCGTACTGACTATTACAATGTACGATTCTGTTACTGTACTCCGGAGTATGTTCGTACAGATCTCAAAACGAATGAACGTACAGAGTAATGTCAATAATGCCGAAGCCGAAAAGAAAAGCCTCTCTTAGGGCAGAGGGCAAGGGCTTTTCTATGAAAGTTATTTAACCGGCCGTTTCCTGATCTCGGAACGATCGTTAGCGAACCGGATCTATCAGTCTGGGACAGTTGTTTAATTAACCTCGCTTAGCAGCTGCGAACCGGGTATCATATCTTAAATTAACGGTTGATGAAGATGATGATAATATGGAATGATCACGAAACGCTAGAGGCAACGCAACTTCAGCTCAACTGACTCAACTCAGCAGGGCAAAGCATAATTTCGATGTGATGTCTAAGATGTCCGTGGTGAGAGCAGTTGTATTTGCTCTTCACATTTCCCGAACCTTTTCAGGGTCAACAACAATTATCATTATTTGAGTGTGCCGAACTTACGGGTACCACGGCATGGTGAAAGGTGGTTGTGGGACTCTCGCCAGGAGGGTCTTCAAAACGCCCGCTCCCTCGGTATACTAGGTACATACGGAGTACGGAGTATTCTAAGCGAGATCTCGGTTATGTTCCAACGCAGTCATAGCGTTGGAATTTCTGCAAAATGCTGTGCAATAATAATGCTTTCCCGCGCGGACTCCTCCGAGATTCTGCAGGCTGGATCTTTGAATGCTCCTTTGTTGGTGCTTAGGACATCATCAGGCGACAGGCTGGGTTGTACATACTACAGCCACACAGCATCGAGAGTTAGCCTCGACTCGGAGGCTGCGACAAGCAATTCCGAAATATGGGTTGGATTCTATTCCACCATCTATTCCAAACTCTGAGCAAAATAAGCATCCGCCAGACGTAACGCATCGACACCGGCACGTGGCGGGTCCATATAGGTCCAGATGCCATGACATAACTAATCGGTTATAGAACTTGGCCGCTCGGCTTGGGCCTCGTCTGGAGTCGTCGGAATTCGTCTCTGGCTATAAGGGGAAATAAAATTAAGGCTCGGAAGCTCCAAAATGATTACGAGTGCTCACCTACATATTTAATCTGGCATTCCCCTCCCGGCATTATGGCGTCTGGAGTCTCATAGTACAGTACGGTAGGCTACTAAGCATACCGAAAGCTTCAGTACATAATGCGCCTTGCACTGGCAGCCTCCTTGCTTCTCCCCTTCTCTGTACACGGGATCAACATTATCGCCTCGAACGACGATGGCTGGGCCGATATCAACTTGCGGACGTTTTACAATTCGTTGGTCAGCGCGGGACACTCAGTTGTCGTCTCCTCGCCTGCTCAAAACATGAGTGGCAGAGGTAGGGATGACCCGATTGAACGTGGCTGGCCTTGCTACATACAGACAAAGCCACATATTTGCTCACATATATTGTTGTAACAGGCTCCAGCGACGCCCCTCCCACAACCCTCGACAAGCCCTGTGAATACGACAGCTGTCCGGCCGGTAGTCCCCCAACCGGCTCCAATTCCTCCGATCCACACCTCAACTATGTGAACTCGTATGCTGTAACTTCAATCAAGCACGGCATCAACAACCTTGCACCGAAGTTCTTCAACGCCGCTCCGGACCTAGCCGTGACCGGTCCTAACCACGGAAATAATATCGGCATCGCCGTTCCCTTCTCAGCGACCATAGGCGCAAGTACATATGCCGCCCACAACGCGAGCATCCCCACCATAGCCTTCTCTGGCATGTCCGGCAGCCCGGCGGGCTGGAACGAGACGGCGCCGTTAAGCAGCAAAGTCTACGCGGACCTGTCTGCAAACGTGACCGATCACTTGATTGCGTCCGGAACGCCTTACCTTCCCAAGGATATCTGGCTGAACGTCAACTATGGCGCGGTGTCGGAGGATAAGTGCGCTAAGGCAGAGGATTTCAAGTTTGTGCTTTCGCGCATCCACGAGCCCGTGCCTCTTGTGACCGGTGATGATGTAGAGACCTGCGGAAGCAAGCGCCTGCCCGCGGAGACTAAAGTTGTGCTCACGCCGGGCTGCTATGCTAGTGTATCGGTTGGCGTTGGGAGTAACAAGACGGATGCCGATGCGGCGACGCAGAAGGTGGTCTTGCATAAGCTGGGGAATTTGTTTACTTGCTTGCCTTAGCGGATAATTATATATATTCCTGCATGGTTGTCTTGTTCACTGAATGAATTTCTATAATTGCAAGAAATACGTGACCCTCATGCATAAAAAAGGGGCCCAACTTATGCATGCATAACCAAAACATGCCTTTGCATAAAAACCTAAGCGGGGTGCTATACCTAAACGGGTTAGTGCGTTCCTTTAAAATGAAGATAAGATCACGTGAACTAATTCAAAGTCACCCCCAAATCCGATGCGGGCATCATACAAAATATGGTCAACAATTCGCAGTTGATTGCCAATTTCATGCGTCTCGGGTTTGTTCAACAACAACAGCAATCCTGGACAATGCCATCGCGCCATTCTACGGCGGTGATTGACCCCACGAAGTTCGGGGTACAGTACGTAGAGGAGAGTTCCCCGGACCCAGAAGTCGGAAACATAGCGTCACTTTCCCACTCGATTTATCAGCAATCATGGATTCATATGGAACTCTCCTATAAGAACCAACGACCATGGACGAAATAATAAAACTCCTTTTCAATCCACTCAGTCTTCATCCTCAACCAACATTTCCTCCCCCCTATCTACTCACTCCCTGACATACCAAACCAAAGGAAAAATGGTCAATCAACACATCAAGATCATCTTCGGCGGCTTAGTTCCAGGCCGCCCAGTGGACGAGGTCAACCAGTTCCTCTCCAAGCTCCAGGAACATGGCGTGAAGAACATCGACACTGCGCAGTTATACGGAAACAGTGAGGAGCTTCTGGGCCAAGCCGGTGCCCCGTCGCGGTTCATCGTGGACACGAAGCATATCGGAGGTTTCGAAGGCGGTCAATCCACCAAAGACCAAGTGATCGCTAGGGCTGAGAAAAGTTTGGAGAATCTGAAGACAGATAATGTGAGTTGGCGGCGCTTTTTCATGATCAGACGACAATTATATTAATCCAGTATAAACTTATATAGGTCGATGTCTTATACATCCACGCCCCAGACCGCGGAACCCCCCTCCAAGAAACCCTAGCGGGCATAAATGAGCTCCACAAGGCCAACAAATTCCGCCGCTTCGGTCTCTCCAACTTCCACGCCGGAGAAGTCGAAGAAGTTATCCGCGTCGCCAAAGAAAACAATTACGTCCTGCCCACCGTCTACCAAGGAAACTACTCTGCCGTGAGCCGTCGGCAGGAGGCCGAATTGTTCCCCACCCTGCGCAAGCACGGCATCGCCTTCTACGCCTACAGTCCAATTGCTGGCGGCTTCCTGGCGAAGACGAAAGATCAGATCGTGAACCCGTCTTCTACTCGCTGGAGCAAGGATAACAAGCTGGGTCAGTTGTACCACGGACTGTACGATAGACCCAGTTATCTTACTGCGCTAGACCAATGGGAGCAGATCGCGAAGGATGCTGGCATCAGTCGCGCTGAGCTGGCGTATAGGTGGGTGGCATATCACTCGGTCCTTCGGGATGAGCTGGGAGATGGCATTATCGTGGGTGCTAGTTCTGTTGAGCAGTTGGGGCAGTCACTGCAGGTGTTGAAGAATGGGCCGTTGAGTGAGGATATCGCGGCGAGGGTTGAAGGTGTTTGGAAGACTGTTGAGAAGGACGCGCCTCTGGATAACTTTGAGGTTTCTACTGCTCTTCGAAGCCAGAAATAAGTACGAGCTGGCGGTATGTTTTAATTGTAGGTTAATATCATTCATACATATGTAGTAGTAATAATATCATAAGGCCAGCTTAATCGCACAGGCGATTTACTTAAGTACTCCCGTCAGGAGTGGGGCTGTCTAACCAGAGACAGTAAAGCGCGGTGTTCCTGTACCCCCTACAAATGCCTTTATCAGAATTTCCCTTTCACTTCCACAGTTGTCTCTTCTCCATTCCTCCCCAATATTTCTGTTATTTCTAATTTTCTATTTCCATTTTCTTCAAGTTTCTCTTCAACGGAAAGAGGTCCTTACTCACTGACGCCGCAGTTCCAATAGTGTCAACGACATTCTGGAACGGCTTGAATGTCGAGTTTCCCCTTGGTGCCTCTCTGATTACTGAGGGCATCCTCATCATCGACGACATCTTCGTTGACAAATGAGACGACATCTGGAGGAGATGGAGGATGAAAGTCTCTTTGGAGAGGGAATATCGGTATGGTATTCGAACTGTCTACTGAGAGATGCTATATATGTGCGAAGGCTCGATGGAGCAGCCAATGGTATGTAGGCGAGTGCTGGAGGCCTAATATAGCCCTAGTTGACATTTGTGAAAAGGATATTTGGAGAAAATTCGAGATTTCGAACCGTGGCTATGTACTGGGATACCACTTCAGTTTCCACTGTTGTCACCAAAATTCCCATTCCTAACCCCACAACGGGTCTCTCTTCAAACAGCGCTCTTACAGAGGCGTCACGTACCTAACGTCACCAATTATCTGATGGACTATGACTTCGATTTTAAAATCGCAAGCTCCGAAGGCCTTCGGGGCCTTTTTAATTCGTCATTTCATCCCAATTTAAATAGGTCATTTCATCTCGGCTGGCCTTTTCACCCTGGGTCATAACGGTATTGGCATGAGCTTGGGCCTTCAAGGAGTTGAAGGTCACACTGGCACTCTAGGAGGATTCCTCAGATATCAAAATCAAAGCTGCAACGCACTCGAATGACTCGGACTTCGACAGAGAAGTTGAAGGCCTGCTAGCTTCGCCAAGTAGTCCTCGACCAGACGATTCAGACAAGGAGGAGATTTTTCTGATGTCTTCCGGATTATTAGGATAACATGCTATCATGTTATCCGTCCTGCACGGCCTGCACGGCCTGGACATCCGATTGACGAGTTGAAAGTCACAAGCCAGCAAGCACACGCAATACAGATACAGCATGTGGAAATCATTCAAGGAGGAGGGGGTGCTGAGATTAATGGCTGGAAAAGAAATAATAATGGAGATGAGGTCCCTGCTGATGGAATTTGCCTTGAATTTCTCACTTTTCACCGGACGGCTTGCTGCTCACGATAACGAGGATGATATTTTCATTGACAGAGCTCTCTAATTGGCATTTGCCAACCGGGTCTGGCGTCACCGTCACCAACGTCGGCCGGTAAGACTGAAACTGCAGCTCGGCAAAAGCCCTGCCATTGTGCATTGGAACCGCACCAGGGAAAAGCAACTCGTCGATAAATCTGTTCCCTTGCCGCCTCGAAACACCGTCCTCTTCAAGAAGGGTCGAAGTACAGGTCTAACTGCCGGCAAGTTATGTGAGAAGACGAAGGTTAGATGGGGACGGAGGATGAGAGCACTTGAGAGAGGGAATAGCGGGATGGTATTCGGACTATGTACAGGAGAAGTGTGCTATATATACGCAGTGAACGAGGGCTCGGTAGAGTAGCCAATGAGGGCGAGTGCTGGAGCCCTAACTGTGGAATACCCGATTCGACAAGTTAGATGTTTTTACGCCATCGACGTTTCGCATTGGGGAGGGTCTTCCGGCGGCATGTCTGCACCATCGGGCCTACAAAATAAATAACGTCTGATTTCGGACAGATGTTCGCATCTCCTGGTGATTCCGGGTCCTGGTGTCTTGACGGAAATGGGGGTCTTGTGGGTTTGCTCATTGGGGGAGATAAGGAAGACGGCACCGGCCTTATGATTCCCATCGACCTTGTACTCAGAGACGTGGGACGGCAGTTGGGGGTTTCTCCAGGCAGCTTCAGCTTTCCGTTGATGTGAAGTAGAGAGAAGGTATGTTACTTCAATGTTGCTGTTTTGTCACCGACAACTACTGAAGCCATTGGTCCTTATTTTTTAGTTTTAATACTTAACACTAGAAGATCATAATAATCAGAAAGAAGCCTTTATACTAATAGTCAGTCCCACTCGGAAAGCTGGTCAGGGACTGACTATTACTTACTGCCTCTGTATCTTCTCAATTTCGTTATTGACCTGAAAGTACTACCAGCACTAACACCCCTTAGGCTGCCAAACAATATGTGTCGATATTATCTCAGACCTCAGACGGAAAGGACCGATCGTTCTGTGGTGGTGTGTACGGTGCGCGGTCTTGCCCCAGTCAATGGTTGTATCCATGGATGGCTGTATGGTCTGGACGATTATTTTCAACTTTTTCTCTGGAGAACACGCAGAAGCAAATGCCAGCTGAACAGATGCTCATCTGATGTGTATACCGATCTAATGTGTATACCGTACTCCGTACAGCAGTTAATCACTGCACTGGGCTGCACTGGCAGGTGTTGGTTGATACAGCTTCTCCAACTGGTGGAATGAGGCATCTAACACCGAGGTGACTTTTGCCTCCGATATGGCTTCGAGAAGATCAACTCTGTTGACGGGACGGTTTGTACCGCTCTTGGGAATGAGCGGTTGACTTCCAATGGCTGCTTCATGGTGAATCCTGCTGCTGGGCTTCGTCCTCTGGGTCGTTGTGCGAGTGACTGCAATAGAAAAACCATCGTCACGCTGGTGAGCGAGTCGTCTTTCCTTACCCACGGATGCTTCTTCTGTGATGAAAGTAAGTAACCCTAGGAAAGCCCACGTAGGTACGCCCAGGCACGGGTATTTAATCATAGCTTCTTCTGAAAAAGAAGGGTTCTTTCTGGTCGACGCTCTCGATAATCGGCCAGCACTGTCACAGAGTACCTTGGCCCATAATTCACCAAAACAACCAAAACTCACAAAGCAGCACTCGACGACTTCACATCACCACCAACCATTTTCAAAGGCCACTGAATCTCTGACCTCCACGAGTCCCCCAGAGCATCAGCCACCAGCAAAACCAACCGCCGACCAAGCCCATCCAGCCACCAAATCCCCCGTAACTGGTGCAGGATAACACCATAATAAGAGAAAATAGTAAGAGAAGTCTTGTCACCTTCGATCAACGAGTCAAGAAATTCAAGGTCGACGATCACGGGCCATGCAAGAACACCCGAGCCGTCGCACGTTGCGGTCCATCCGTTGTAGATATCGATCATTCGCCGCACGGCGATGACGTGCATAGGCAGAGTCGGTGGAGCCGTAGCTACCTCAGCATCAATGTCATGAGAAGGTGGATTCTGACATCGACGAAGTAGCAGCTGCAGCTGGAGCGCAATATCCGCCGACAAGAGAGACGCCTTATCCTTATTATTATTATCATCATCATCATCATCATCATTATTATCATTGCCGTGATCAAAGTAACCCCTCCTCATAATAGGAACGAGTTCACTCCGTTCAATCCAACTCCTAGTCTGAGCAACGACATAAGCAGTCCCGCGCACCAACCTAAAAGTACCAACCACGTCCACCGGAGATCGGACCATCTGCTTAATATCCAGCACCTGCGCAGCAAAAGAGAGAATAACGACCAGCGACGAAAAAGCAAACAACGCATCCCAATTCCCCTCCGTGATATGACCAAGCAGCGGGATGTACTGAGAAAGGGCCAGATCTTTATGCCTCAGAGCAGCATCGGCGTAGTAATTTAGGGAAGCCGCTGCCGCTGCCTGACCCGGGGCTCCTCCGGCCGCACCACGCCGACGGAAATGGATGAGATGGAAAGCAGAGATTGCCAGGATGCCGTGCATGAGGAATGGATGCGACAGCGCAATCCGCGGGATGGTCGTGCGCATCATCTGGCCGAATTCCGCGTCGTGGACAAGTTCGACGGACGCCGCTGTGTACCAGTGGTGTAGGAGTTCGAGCTCCATTAGTGGTAGTGGTGCTGGTGCATTATTGTTGTCTGCATGTGCCAGTGCGGCTGCCTGGGGTGCCGTGGGCAGCGTGGCACGTTGAGTAGGCGGATGAGCCGCGCCATTAAACACACCCGCTCCTAAATAAAGAGATTGCGGACATGGAGCCGGCTGGCAGTGGTAGATTGGGATTAGTGAAGGTTGGTGGTCCGTTTGGAAGCTGCATAGGAACTTGGACTGTCGTTGGCATGCGCCGCATGTTGGCCGGGCTTCGTCGCATTTAATTCGGCGTTGTTTGCATGCAACGCAACCGTGGTGGGATTTTGGATGTGAACGGCGAGATGGCATCCGGCTGGGGAATTCCGATTTCCACCTGCTGGAACGAGTATGCGCGATTACCGGTGAGTCTGGAGTCTGGACATCAGGCCCGAAATATGAAGTTGGAATTCCGGAGTCGCGCTAGTCCTATTTCGGATTAGTTTAACCGGGGGTAAATCACGTGAGATAAGATCAGATAACCTAAATGGCACAACGCTAATGACCCCCTTCGTAAACCTTACCGGAATAGGTATAGTTTTCGAGATAATGGAGCCCTCTATTGAGACTGACATATATAGTAGCAGGCTGTGGTTGCTGATGTTTCCAACCAGCATGATAGGTATGGTTAGATCCAGGTGGCAGAGTAAAAAGTTTTCAGCCGGCTGCCGACTATTTAGGATTCGCTCCTTCGCAGCTTTCCAATGCATTCAATCTCAAATTCTCCTTATTCTTGACTGAAGTGCTACCTATACGTACTCGTACCGTACAGCGACACTGACACCTGCGATATGCTCACCACGGACTCCATGACGAGCCTTGTCCGCCGAGGCGGTTTCCAGTTTTTCAGTTACAGCCCTTCTATGGGAGCCGCAGTCGTGTTCATTGTGCTATTCTCCCTAACAACCCTTTTACACACATACCAAGGAATCCGGACAAGAGTCCGGTTTTTCATCGCTTTTCTTCTCGGAGGCTATTGTGCGTACCTGAAGCCCACCCAATCTACCAACCCCATGTCCAGTGAACGAGCTGACAATGACCCAGTCGAAGTAATCGGGTATATCGCACGCGCAGTCGCATGCCATCAAACCCCGAATTGGACCATAGGCCCATATATCGTCAACTCCGTCCTTCCCCTCGTGGCTCCCGCCTTGTTCGCAGCGAGTATCTATATGGAGCTGGGCCGAATCATTATCATCCTCGACGCGCAAGCATACAGCCTGATAAAGGTGGGATGGCTCACGAGGATTTTCGTGACCGGGGATGTCATATCGTTCTTAATGCAAGCTTCGGGTAAGAAAACCCCTTCCATATTCATGCCTTGCGTTGTGTGTTCACATCGCTCACTGTTCACAGGTGGCGGCCTCATGGGTGCCGGGACCCAGAGCGGGTTTAAAACCGGTTCGAACGTAGTAGTCGGCGGCCTGGTCATCCAGATAGTGTTCTTCGGGTGCTTCATGCTTTCCTCCGTTCTGCTTCACTTTCGGATCCTCCGACGACCGACCATGAAGTCGTGTCCCGAGTTCGGAATTCCCTGGCAGAAGCATATGTACACGTTGTACGTTGCTAGTGTGTTGATTCTCATTCGGTCCATATACCGACTCATCGAGAACGTGGAAGGTTTTGACGGGTATCTTATTTCGCACGAGGTGTTCCTGTACGTCTTTGACGCGCTGATGATGTTTGCGGTTATGGTTTTGTTTCATGTCGTGCATCCTAGTGAGTTGAATGTGTTGTTGTATTCAGGGGGTATTGTTTGCAGGGGGTTGAGGTTCCAGAGAGTACGGGGGGAAGTCCCAGTGGCTCAGCTGGAGGAACTCACTAGTGCGAAGTAAGGGGATGTTTATACATTGCATGCTTTTTATAAAAGCAATAGACAGGCTGAATTGAGTTTAACGACAAGTTGTGTACATAGTTTTAACGGAGAATTGCTCATAGACAAGTTCACACGACGCAACACAGCACAAAGCTTGTGAAAGACGATTGGACAATTGGAGAGGAGTAAGTCGCAGTCAAATCTCACAGCATGCGCAGTCTTCATATCAAACCAAGGAGTATAACCGTGCATGGGAAGGAAAATCACCACCAGGAGCGCAGATAGAGCCCAACAGCTTCACGAAGACGTTGTCCGAGCGGCACGCTTGCAGAAGCCTCAATAGGCGAGGAAGCAGCAGGAGTGAAAATGACCGAGATAGAGCAAGGCAACGGGGACATCGGGCAAGGCAGGGCCTGTCTGGAAATCGGAAGAGTAACACCAAACTCACATAACAACGGGAACGTCTCCTGGGAGTTCACTTACCTTCGTGGACAGCACTTGACAGGAACGGCCTCTTGGATGCCATATCATTCTTAGTGCAAGCTGCAGGTGAAGGTCATGGAGCCCTTTCCGTCCTCGCATCTTCAATCAAGAAAGTCTAGAAACACATTGTTTGTCGGCCTCTTGTGGTGTCTTGCGAGATGGGGCCCCGTTTCATTCGCCTGACGGTCCTGCACCCGGGCCCGGCCTTCTTGTTTCCCTTTGCCCTGACTTTCACCCGAAGATCCCCGCTGCCTGTTGATGGAAGCATACATATATCACAGCCCTTCAGTCGTTTACCGGCACTGTCCCAAACGGCCCGCTGCTAGGGCACAGGCAATATGGAAAGTATTGTACGTACTGTGGACCGTTCGGGCGAAGAATCTTAGCACTATATAAACTAGGGCTCTGACGATCACCTGACTATTCAGGCACCAACAAATTCCTGCCTCAGGCACCAATATGTCATCACTGGCATCGCCATAACGAGGACATATCAACGGTCTGGAAGCCACCGTTCGAGTATTTATTCGATATTCGGGAGGGAATTGGCATTAGTAGAAATGCATGCAAACTGCATATCCTCCCTTATAGCAAACGAGACATAGTGGTACAACACCACTCGCCGAGCAACTCCTGTCCGAGTGAGTGACTTGTCTCCAACATTCATCCATCCCTATAAACCGTTCACCACCATGACTACCCGCTATCGCGTTGAGTGTGAGGATTATCTGAAAGTACCCCGATGTAGTAGTATGTTCTGATGCTAATAATTACATGCAGATGCTCTGAAGGTATGGCCCTGATGGTGTTGTTAGGGGCATGACACGGAGACTCCTTGGCTGACCGGATGCAACCGATGCCAGTCTCATCGCCGCGACCAACTGGTGAGTGCCTCATCCAGTTCGGGGGTGGTCTCTCTTGCTAACGCCGCCGGGCAATACAGATTGAATGGGTCAAAGTATGCCCTATCCATCCTGATGGTCGTGCCGTCCTTCCACTGACTCGACTGCTAAGGGCCTCCTCGCCGTCCCCTTCGTGCTACACTCCCATCCCACCATCATATTCCAGGAGCATAGCGCGCAGCTTGCCGCAGTCGCAGACGACACCCACCAGCGTTACGCAGATATTTTCCGAGATGTCGAGACCCTCATCCGCGATCACAGTAACTCCTTGCCCTTTACCTGTGATGATTGGAGAGAAAGTGAACGGCTAACGTCTACAAGTCGAACACGTCCGACAAGAGATCCCAGGAAAATCCAAGCTAACCCTCCTCGTCCCCAGCGTCGGCACTTTCTTCACACCATTATACCTCCGCGATGCATTCAGATACCAGGACGGCAAACGATACATCAGCTGGCGCCGCTTCGTCGCCCCTTCGTTCAACGACGTCCGTCTCATCCTCAACACCGCCCAACTACTCGGCCTTATCCGCACGCACCACACTCCAGCCGAACTCGTCACCTTCGACGGTGACCTGACCCTCTACGACGACGGCGCATGCTTAACAGACGATAGTCCGGTGATCCCACGCATCATCCGGCTCCTCTCTCAAGACCGGAAAGTCGGCATCGTCACCGCAGCGGGGTACACGGAGGCACACAAATACTACCAACGACTCAAGGGGCTCTTAGACGCCGTGCACAGCTCGCCCTTGTTGTCGGAATCGCAAAAGAACGGCCTCATCGTGATGGGCGGAGAGAGCAACTTCCTATTCCGCTACGACGGGAACCGGTGTCTGGAGTCACCCCCGACAGACCCGAGTGATAGCGACGACCGCAAGAATAATAGCAATAGCAAACTCGCCTACGTGCCGAGGAGGGAATGGCTGCTCGATGAAATGCAACAATGGCGCGAAGAAGACATCAAAGAGCTCCTTGATATTGCTGAGTCGTCGCTGCGTGCTTGCGCGGCGAATCTCAACCTGCCCGGTGCTATACTCCGCAAGGACCGCGCGGTGGGAGTCTACCCGTTGAACGGGAACAAGATACACCGAGAACAGCTTGAGGAGACCGTTCTCGTTGTGCAGAATACGGTGGAGCGGTCGTCTGTGGGGACTAGATTACCTTTCTGTGCCTTTAACGGTGAGCATACTCTCTATCTATCTATGTACCACTGGCATCCACCAACAGGGACTAATTAAACTAATAATTCCCAGGAGGAAACGACGTCTTCGTCGACATCGGCGACAAATCCTGGGGCGTAAGAGCCTGCCAGCGGTATTTCGGGGGAATCCCGCCCTCGAACACGTTACATGTCGGCGACCAGTTCTTGTCTGCTGGTGCTAACGATTTCAAGGTCTGTTCAATTCATTCTACATGATCGATTCATTGTCTTGATTTATAGCGTCTGACTTGTGTTATTTGGAAAACAGGCCCGTCTGGCTAGTACTACGGCCTGGATCTCCAGTCCTGCCGAAACCGTGCAGTTGTTGGATGAACTGGATGAATTGTCGAAGGAGAACCAAAGTCAAGAATAACCTAGGACTTGTGTTATGTTGTCCATACAGTTAGGGTACACCCTGTTGAAGGCTTTGAAGCATCGCCGTCGCCGTCGCCGTCATCTCCATCGTCCATGATGTCCACTTTTCTTTTCGTCTATGTATCAGACCTTTTCATCGCATCCATTTTATATCTACCAGCATCTCTAAAATAGAATACATCAAACAGACTTCTTTTCTTTCTTTTTCTCTAACCCTGAACAACCCAGTAGGCTAGGCCAGCAAGAAGTATAACCCACCGTGACCAACAACTCCGTAGATAGTCCATACATACATCAACCACCGAGGCCATATCATATCATATCCTCACTGACATTTCTGCCAACCAGACGACAAACAGCATTAGCCAGGTTTAGTCCATGTTTCTTGCACGCATGCATGCAGACAGACTCGAGACATAATCATACCTTAGCACCCGCTAGTATCCCTCATGATAGTTGCGCTTGGTGTATCCTCGAGTTCTGGTGATGATGAAGAAGTGAGTTAGGTCCAGTTCAACATAATAGACAAATGTCTGGTATACATGGAAACGACAATTGATGTACAGTACATAATTATTATGTAGTGGGTATCAACATATTAATAGGAAGAGGTTTTGCAAGCTTGCGAAGTGTACAGGTTCCAGAGGTCAAGTCAATCGGTGGTGCTGGTGATGTTCTTGAAGGAGGGAAGACAGTAGGTAAGGTCTTTTCACATTCGATTTTTCTTTTTGGTTTATGCTAAAACGACGTGCAATGGAGGGATATGAGGGAGAAAGAGAGAGTTGGAACATGTTGGATGGACAGACAGACGTGTTCTCGTTATTTAACGATTAAATCGAACAATGATGGGATTGGATATCTTTTGATTGGATTCGGAAAAAGAAAGAAAGGCAGAAAAATCAAAATGATAGAAGAGGCAAGGATAGGAGAGAAGAAACAAAACAAGACGCTGGTCATTCGAATCAAAAACGAACTATATGGGGAAATAGGAATATCATCAACGAAAAGCAAAAAAAAACATTTTTACATACTCTCGTAGCCAGTCCATCCTTCACCCTTCACACCATGGGGATTAACCCGACCGGAAAGGATGTTGATAGTATTCTGCATATCGAGCCAGAATTCCGACTTAGGACGACGACGAGCCCAGTCCGTCTCAGTCGCTTCCAATCCACTGTCACCGCCCAGAGGCGAGAAGAGGACCTGCGAGCCCTTGATGCCGATGACAGACGCAGACCGTTCGTCCGCAGCGATCTTGTTGCGGGGCACGTTTGCGTAGCTCTCCAGATGCTGCATGCACTTGATGGCCATGCGGAGGGCGCGCACGCGGTCCATCGGCGTGGGCTTACTGCCCTGCTGGAAATGGCCCGGTACGGCGGAGCGAGACTCGAAGCGGCCGTGTGCTTCTTCCTTGATCATGTCCGCAACAACCTGCGTGGTGTATGTGCTGGAGGCGCATTCGTTGCGGAGGATAAGCTTGCCGGCGCTGTTGGCGCCTCTGTCTTTCATGAAGTTATCCCCGAGGAATTCGATGTCCCTCGATAGTGTTTTTATGTTTATTCCTTCTTCGGGGATGTAGACTGCCACTGCGCCTACGGCGAGACCGGCCGTTGTGGCGATGTACCCGGAATTGCCACCCTGTGTCTCGATCACGAAAACACGGCGACGAGAAGACGAAGCTGATAGTCTGATGGCGTCGCAGAATGTGATAAGCGTGTTCAGACAGGTGTCGCTGCCCAGCGAGTATTCAGAACCTGGAACGTTGTTGGAGATGGTGGCTGGCAGAACAACCATGGGGATCTTGAATGATGAGTAGTGTGCGCGAGCCCTGCGGAGCTGGCTAACGGCAGTGAATGCCTCGAAGCCACCAACCACGAACAAAGCATCGAATCCACAGGCATCAAAGGACTTGGCGGTAGATTCCATATCTTCCGAGGGCAGGCTACGGTTCGTTCCAATGGCCGAACCACCCTCGTTGACCCAGTCATTCAGTTCCTGCCAGTCGACCTGACGAACGGAGCTAACTGGCTTATCATTGTGATGCCGGTTAAGGCCTGGGAAGCCATTGTGGACAGCTAGAGGGGTATGTCCGCGGCTCAGGCAATAACCAATGGCCGCTCGGGTAGCTTGATTCATACCGCCTGCCGGCGCACCAACGTGGATAATGGCGATACGCATTCTCTGTTTTGTTCAGTGTTAGCATAACTAGCCGTAGAAGCTATAGCACGCAAGCTCGAACGCACCTTGGCATCTGGAAGTGCCAACTTCGGGTGTTCCGGAGTGGTTGTGTGAACATAGGCACTACGGTATTCCTTGAATTCAGCGTCACGAAGGTTCATGGCCTTGTCGAATTCCTTGTTTTTAATATGTTCGGCGACGCGCTTTGTCGACTCGACGGCCTCCATCAACGGCGTGCGCATAATTTTATTTTCGCGGATCGTAATGACTGGCGAAGGAGACTCGGGGTTCATGTCCAGCACGGCCTTGACAGCCTCTACGCCTTGGTTTGTTGAGAGCAACCGATCGTACGAGCAAGCCGGACCACCTCTCTGCGTGTGACCGAGTACGGTGACTCTTGTGTCGAGATTCAGTCGCTGGGTGAGAATGTCCTTTACGGTTGCGCTCGAGATCTTGTTCAGATTCTTATCCTGAGCACCCTCGGCAATTATCACAATGGTACGACGCTTTCCTCGCTCCCTGCGGTTCTGAAGCAATACTGTTAGGGCTCGATGATCATTCCCGTGCTTATCATAATAGCAAGCATACCTTTGTAATAATATCACACATTCTGTCCTCCCAGCCATCTCTCGGAGGCATCTCTGGAATAAAAAGCCAATCGGCACCGGTACTAATGGCAGCCATCAAAGCCAACCAACCACAGTGTCTTCCCATTACCTCGATGATGAAACCTCTTTGATGGGAGAAAGCAGTGTCAAATACATCATCCACCGCATCCACGATTCGCGTCAGAGATGAGTAGCAGCCGATGGTAACATCAGTACCGGACATGTCATTGTCAATGGAGCCAACCAGACCGACCATGTTGAGTATCATGTACGGCTTGATCTGCTCCTCGGACAGCTCACCCCTGTCTACCAGCTCACGGAGCAGACCAGGCCACTCTCTACGAAAGACATCGGCACCGGTCAAACTGCCATCACCACCGCAGACGATCAGAGCATCAATACCGCGGTGAATGAGATTCTTGGCGGCCCTAAGACGGCCAGGACGCTCCTTGAAGGTGGTCGAGCGAGCAGATCCAATCAGAGTACCGCCACGAGAAAGCCAGCCACGGACATCCTCCCATTGCATCTGACGGATCATTTCACCACCATGTACCAGACCTTCGAAGCCTTCGAAAACAGCATAGGTCGTGCAATCAGAATGGATAGCCATGCGGACGACGGCACGAACAGCACCATTCATGCCCGGCGCATCGCCACCGGAGGTCATGACGGCGATGCGGCGTCTCTTGGGGGGCTCGACGGGGACTTGGGGAGACTCGGGTTTCCCGTCGGAAGACATGATGGGTAWTTTTTTTTTTTTTTTTTTTTTTTWTTTTCTTTCCTTTTCTTCTCTTATAGTGTCTCTTTTATTCTCTAAATGATACGAGAGAGAAAGAAGTCTTGGTATAGTAGCAATCCCGGAGAGAAGATGAAGATGAAGTTGGAATAGAAGTGGGATGAGAGAGAGGAGAGTCCGGTGAGAAAAAGTTGTTGGTACGTCACTAACGTCACTGGCGGGCAGGTCTACTCCGCTAACTGTTTACGGCGGTGGTCTGATAGGGGGAGCATCATCGTTCCATAGAACTTGGGAGAAAGAGACGATCAGCAGCCGGCATTTACGTTGGACTTACAGAAAAGAAAGAAAAGAGGATGTTCGATGCGATGTTCGATGTTCGATAAACAGGCCATAATAAACGTCACTCGACTCTGTTCTGCCCAATGCGGTTAGCGGATTATGGGGTTGACAGCTTAGTCATGGTTAGGGCTTAGGACAGGGTTACATGCTGCATGTGACCGGGATGTTTGTGTTGTTTGTTTTGGTCGTCAAACGATCGACAACAACAACCAGTTCAATGACGACGATAAAGCATCCAACTGCTCAACCATGTCGGACTCTTTCTCCCTTCCTTTGCGTCCGCTGGGAACAAAGCAAAACAAAACGGATACCTTGCCAATCGAAATCGCCCAGATAAACGCTCAATGGGGCTCTTTCCGCGATGTCAGCGAGGCCGGGCTATGCGACCAGATCGCAGAGGAAAAGAACAAAGACACCGAATCTAACGAGCAAGAGCAAGAAGAAAAAGATACCGACAATGACTCTACCGCTGATATGGACACGACGGAACGCTTAGAACAGCTGTACAAGCGCCGTACCGAGATTACCCAGTTCGCCTTGTACGAGAACTTGCCAATGCCCTCCTAAACAAACTATATCAAACCAGGCTGATGAACGATGTCTATAGCCAGGCCCAAATGGAAACCATGTTTGCTCTAGACCTGGTCTCCTTGCTCCTCTCGAAATACGCTCCTCGTCAAGCCGAGATGTCCATGTCTCCGTTTCTAAGACAGGTTGTGCCTCTGGGCTCGTTGAACGCAGAAGTGGTCAATCCTCCCGCGAAATCGGAAGCGGCTGAGCTGGACATCAAAGCAGTGTCACGCGGGTGGAGACTGCAGAACTTCAATGCTGCTGCTGATAAACTTCTGAAATCCGCCACGAGGCTTGAGAAGGAGGTGGCATCCGAAACCAAATACTGGGGCGAGGTTCTGGCGGTTAAAGACAAGGGTTGGAAGGTGTGCAGACTTCCCGGAGAACGACAGGCTCTCGCTGTGCAGTATGGGTTTTTAGAAGGCAGGTTTTCCCAGCAGATCGCACACAGACCGTATGTACTAATTGCTGTCCACAGCCACCCCCATCTTCCGAGACCGCGGTCTCGCATCTCTACGACGAGCGGATGACGGAAGTCTAATACTGGACAAAGGTTTAGTTCCATCAAAGAACCGGTCAATTCGTGTCCGCGTGAGACACAATGGTCAAATCACCGGGAATTCCAAACCGCCCAAACTCATGTCAGATGCCGACTCTAGATCGGTTGAAGGTAGCATTTTACAAGCGCGAGACAACATTTTCGAGGAGGAGCTCTTCCACGAGCTGGTCCGTGAGGCCAAGGTAATGGCAAACCAAGGAGTCACGACTCGTCAGAATCTGGTCCGGTTTCCCGTCTCCGATGAGCAGGATGTTCTCCTTGAACTCGTGGATGCCAATGACGACCAGGACCCCCTCGGAGAGACCGCAGCGCCACTCGGTCAAGATAATGAGCTCGCTGAGGGACTTGCGCATTTGATCCATGTCCTCCTTTCCTACGCTCACCGCCAGAACCTGCGTAGAAGAACACAAATCCCTCCGCCGTTGACCCGGACGAAACGGCACACCGGAGAATACCAACTCCTGCGGCCCCTGATGGCGTACCTGCAACACGAATCCCACCGACGCTGGGTACAATCATTTCTACAAGAAACCTGCGCCGTCGTGACATCTTCAGGACTAAACTGCAAGCACACCGCAACCCCATTTTCATCACTCAAAGCACCCCGCAACCACAACCACCACCCACCAGTCTCACGAGTGGAAAGCCTAATCGAACAACTCCTCCGCCCGCTCAAATCAACATTCACAACCTCCCTACACTCCCCCAACAGCTCATTCAAGGTAACAATCACAACCAACCTCTCCGCACCCCCGTTCGGCACCAACTACGACTTCTCCGTCAATTTCCCGAGATTCTCGGATATCCAACCTCCCCCGCGCGTCGCGTTGGAGGACGACGCCGCAGCCGTCATGACGCATTTCTTCCTGCTTGATATCATATCCACGATATCGTCATACACCCACGCCCACGCCCACGCCCACGCCGCCACTGACAATTCGACGACCACCGCCCTGCCTAACAAAAACAAGGAAAATGACAACGGCAATGTCGACAACTCCGTGAAATGGGAAGCGACCTACCCGCACCATGGGGAATTGCTGTCCTTCTCACCGTCCAGGGGGATTAACAAGAAGATGAACGTGTCGTTGTCGAATCGGGAGTTGAGTGTTCAGACGCACTATGTGCGCGGGAGTACGGGGATATTTGGACAGGAAGCAGAGTCGGCGCAGTCGTGTGTCTGGACGGCGGGGTCTGGAGGTTCGGTGCCGGGTTTGATGGAGTTTGTTGTTGGGGCTTTGGAATAGATTTTGGTATGTATCATACTATGGTGTTAGGGCATGAATTATGGTATTCAAGCCAACTGCAATATCATATGTCTGTATTCACTTGAATTATGATATGTTCACCAGGAACAGAGTCGAGTTGACTATAGCAATACCAACAACATACTTAAGCTCGCAGCAATTCGCATAACCCCAACAATGACAGATAGATAGGTATAGACTCTATACTCCAAGCCAAAAAGAAAAAAAAATAAATCAATTACCCAACAAACCCACAAGCCTCTCAACCTGCCCAACCCAAGCCCCCCTAAACTCCTCCTCCGAGAACCGCCGAGCCGACTCCCTAGCCCTCAACCGCATACCAACCCTCTCCTCCACAGGAAGAGCAAGCGCCGCCTCAAACGCAGCCGCGAACTCGTCCTCAGTAGACGCGCGGAATCCCGTAGCGCCCTTACCCAGATCGACCACGATGTCCTCCCGCGGACCGCCCGAGTCGTGGACGACGCTGATCAGGCCGGCGGCTTGGTACTCGACGACGCAGATGCCGAAGTGCTCGTTCCACATGGCGTTGGCGCCGACTGAGGCGGTGGAGAGGTGGGAGAGGACGGTGGGCCAGGGAGCGTCGCAGAGGAAGGTGGTTTGGTCGCGGATCTGGAGTTCGTGGGCTAGGAGGCGGAGGTTGTAGATGTGGGTTTCGTCGGGGCTGGAGTGGCGGACGGAGCCGACGAGGATGAGTTTGGGGAGGGGTGAGGATGAGGAGGGAGGAGAAGAAGAAGAAGAGGAAGAAGAGGATGCTATATTATTCTTTTTTCTGGTTTCGTTGAGGAAACGCGCGAATGAGCGCAGGATTAAAGGGTGGTTTTTCTCGTGTCGAAACTGGGCTATGTAGAGGATGGTCGGTTGGCGGCTCTCTTCACTTTGAGCGTCCACTGCGATCGAAGATTCCAGCTCCGATACGGCAGTGGGAGGGAAGACGACTGTCGGATCCTTGTACGTTCGTTTTGCGCCTGACCGTTGCGTTCCCCAAAGTGTCTGGATATGCGCCGATGTCCAGGATGAATTGCACATCACCACGTCGACATGCCCCCCGACCCAGCCGTAGAGTTTTGCAAAAGCAAGCCAGTACTTTCGCTTGGCATGGCCTTTCCAACCCGCGCCAGCTCCTGCATTAACTCCCTTCAGGCCCGTGTTGTCGTCCAGGGACTCGAGCATATCCGTTGATATCGTTGGATAATGCACGTACGCGCCTGTCGGGACGAAAGGGAAGAGTAACTTGCAGAAAGCAAGCGTAAAGGCATAGCCCATGGTGTCGATGAATACGTCCGGCACAAGAAGATTAAAGGCGTCGTAGGCGACCACCAACGACCCGAGGGATTGTCCAAGCAAAGTCATATGCGGGTACATGTTGCTATTTACATACTTGCGCGTGGTGAGGTAAAGCAGAACGACGGTTGGTGCATGTAGTTGTATGTTGAACCGGGTCTGTTATGTCAATGCCAATTGCCCTATGTACGCGCATAGTAATACATACCTCGACTCTCTCCAGCAGCGCCATCTTGCTGACATTGGTGTCTCCGGTATATATGGCGCATATTGCTTTTGGCCAGCGCCTCTGCGTCGCCCGGACTGCCTCCCAGAGGACGCGTTCACCTCCTCCGCCTGCATTACTGAAGTAGTGAATCCATAGTCAGCAATCAGCAATCAGCAATCAAGCCAACAAGCGATAAATAACGCACCAAAACGGATGAAAGAATCCGATTATCCCATTCCACTCGTCCTGACTCCCAGACACCTTTGCACCGCCAGTTGACCCCGTCCCGTAGGTCTCTACCTTCTCCCAATCCTCATCCTCAGTTTGAGTCCGCGGAGACGATCTAGCCCGTTTAGACTGGAATTCTTCCTCGTCCGCCGCGACCCGAGATACGATGTACTTTCTCCGGGATCTTGTTCGTTTCTGGATCACCCATCCGACACAGCGGAGCACCAGGCCGAGGACTTCTACCGAAAGCCTCGGGAGGAAGACGGCGGTTGCGAGGATAATCAGGAGCGATATAGCCGTCTTCAGCAGAAGCGACATGGCTGTCAGGACTCCAGGAGGGTTGGAAGAAGACGGTCTGTCGTCGCGGGAGTTGTTGATGTCGCCGATGGAGTTGTGGCGGTATGTATGTGTACGTCATGTGACTGTCAGTGATCTGTACTGATAACGTAAGTTACGTATTTCAATACAGTACCGTATTTGGTATTCAAAAAAAACACTCCAACCTCCACCACTCCAACTCTCCATATGTACAACACTGAGAGGGCGCAGGGATATTGATCGCTCTCGCAACTTCAGCCTCAACGGACCTCTGCTCCTCGTATACTGAGTGGACTGCTCCAATTGAGCTTCATCCTACGCCATGCGCTCCCTCCATTCTCTCAGCGCCCTCCGCACACTCCGCCTACGACCACCACAACCACAATCAACCCGAGTATCCCAAATCCGGCACTTCAGCCCTTCAAAACCACGCCCCTTCGTCGCCAATGACATGATAAACGCATCGACCGCATTCATCTACGGCATCCACTCCTTCACCGGCCTTTCATGGGTCTACTCCATCCCATTAACAGCCTTCATAGTCCGAATGGGAGTCGCACTACCCCTCCAAATCTACTCGCGAGTCAACGCCCGCAAAGAACGCGACCTCTGGCCCCTCACAATGTCCTGGACCAAACACATCAAAGACACCACCTACCACGGAGTCCCCGTAACAGACCCCAACACAAGCAGAGTACTGGACAACCACGTAATCTCCGAGCTGCGCAAGATCCGCTCCCAACTCCGTCGCCGCTGGGGCGTCCCGCGCTTCTACAAGTTCGTCACCATCTTCCAGCTCCCCGTCTGGCTCTGCCTGATGGAGAGCGTGCGGTCCATGTGCGGCGGCTCGCACGGCTTGATCCCCTACCTCCTCTCCTTCATGCGCACCGGGGAGCACTTCGTCCCTCCCCCGCCTGAACCGACTTTCGCGTCCGAGGGCGCGCTGTGGTTCCCCGATCTCCTCGCGGGTGACCCCACGGCCATCCTCCCGATCCTCTTGGGTGCGTCGATCCTGTTCAACGTCCACGTGGGCTGGAAGGCGGCGCCGCTGGCTGAGCTGTCGCAGTTGCCGGGTACTGAAATGACGCTGCAGGCTTCGTTTCGGTTTCTTAGGACGATTGTGCAGTTTTTGGCGGTTAATGTGGCCGTCGCGGCTTTTTTGCAGGAGATGCCGTGTGCTTTGTTGCTCTATTGGATCACCAGTACGAATGTGGCTAATTTGCAGACGTATCTTCTTGAGAAGTATATGCATTCGACTCCGCCGCTTAAGCCTTGGAAGCGTTATTACCTGGCGGTGTTGGAACCGGGACAGAAAAGACGACCGTCGCAGAAGCCTGTATTATAAGGTGACTCGGATGGCTTGGATTTAAGTGTCTGAGAGGCAGACAAGGAAGTGAAAGAAAAACTACCGAATGAATCATTAACAAATCCGGCAATGAAAGAGGATAGAAGATTCGGTACGCACAGAACAACAGACACCAAAGCAAACTCCCGACTCGATCTCTGCCGCGAACATACCTCGCTACAGGAATCATTGATAGCTATCAGAGGATTCTGCCTCGCATGCCGACATATCATAGCGGAGGATACCCAGAACCTAGTGTGGTGCTATTTAACGAACACGATGTCTCAGGCTGTACGATATCAACTCCCGATTAGTATTGCATACGGTGTCATAGATGGCGTTCACTGGCGTTGGGCTTGGATCGGGTATGATACAAGCATTTTCAGACGAGCATCGTCAGACGCGGGTCCTATGCCACCGTACTATATGATACCACTTCATCAGTTGATGCACTGGACTGGATTATCAATGCTGGTCAGGACGTTGGCTGATATATGTTTGTCTTGACATTTGATAGAATTATTTGTACATATCATTGATATATCTAGTTTCTGGCAGGATCTGGAACAAACTTAGAAAGAAATGTGAAAAGATAGAAGAAGAAGCACATATGAACACATTGCCAGTCAGTCAAAGTAAATAATAAAGAAGTGAACATATCAATCAATGAAATACCAGCTGCTCTAAGAGTCAATCAACGTCAAGATGAAGATGAAAATTCTTTAACTCTGAACACATTGAACACGTAACATAGAACGGGGAAAACACTGATCGTTATTCGAACCTAGAGATGATCGATTACACGAATGCGACACGGAGTAGGTGGAAACAAAGCAAGCGCTCGAGACGAGACAAAAGAGCTGAATCATAGCTTAGCCTTCTGCGCACTCGACGCACTGGCTTCTTCGTTGAGCGAAATATTGCGCGAGTCGGGGCTTTCGCCAAAGAAAATGACCTCTACTGTTACATCGTCACTGCAGACAAAAAGGGTTAGAGACTGTTCCAAAACAGGAAAAAAAGGAATTGAATATACGAAAGAAAGAAAGAAAGCACCCACCGATATCTCCGCGAATAAGGAGTGGGAAGAGTCAACAAAGCACAGAGCATATCTTTGTCTTTACCTCCCATGGCGTTGCGAACGAGATGAGTAGCCGCGTTGCTATTCTCCACAACAAACCGGTCCGCAGCACCCGAGATATCATACTGTCGCTGGCGAATAGGCTGTCGTTGACCCTCAACGACAACATCCGGTTGCTCCTCCACGGGGAGTTTCTTACTCTCGAACCCAAACCAGCTCTTCAGCCAGGCTTTGTTGTCGCTTGATCCGGATTTTTGCTGCTCAATCCATTGGCCTACTAGACCGACGACTTCTTCGTTGTTAAGCATCTCCCATAGTCCGTCTGTGGCTAGGACGAGGAAGTCGCCCTGCGACGGGTCGACTTTGGTGGTGGTGATTACGGGTTCCGAGGTGACGTACGGAGGCGTCTTGAGGAATTGGTGGGGGGTTCTTCCAAAGAATTGGCGTTTGATCTTTTCCTGCGTTTCCTTGCTCCATTTGTAGAACGCATCTCCGAAGGATCGGCTCGGTTCGAGCTGGCCGAGGATTCTTCCGTTTCGGACAACAAAAGGTTCGCCGGGATGTTCCTCCCGCAAGCGTTTGATCTCAGACGGGGTTCCGCCGGTTTGGTCTTCGGAGAGTGGTATTGCCATCCACTTTCCGCTTGGTCCGCGACGACCCAGGACTGCTCTGGAATCACCGGAGCAAGCAACCTTTAACTGCTTGGACTGCGAGTCGTAGAAGCTAAGAAGGGCACACGAGCCCGACAAGGCAGGAGCAAGCAGCTCTGCTGCGGCGCGGCGAGAGTTGGCTTTCAAGACCTTATCAACGCTGGAGTGTACGATGTCGTTATCGAGACGGAGGAATCCTTGCTTAATAGCCGCGTCTACAGCAGCAGAAGAAGGATAAAGGACAGATGGATCCGTAGCCGCGGATTTGTAGGTGACGTTTAGTTCTCTTGCAACGTAGGAAATGAGAACATTGCGCAACTTGGCAGACGTCGTCCAGCCTCTATATGAATCCTATTAGTTCCCTTGCAATTAGGAGCATATTACCTAGACAACTCACGAATGCCCGTCAAAAACTGCCCAGAACATCCAATCACTGTTAGCCTCGCCGTCCATCGTAGCAGCTACCGACGATGGTACCTCGATGATCTTCTCGGAATGATCATCCTCGATCGGAGTGTTACTGGGGACCTGAACGATATCATAACGAACAACGCCCTTCCCACGGTTAACCATGTAAGATTCCTCATTTTTCCTCAGTTTCTGAGCAGCCTGCTCCGGTGTCAACATTCCCAAAATCCGACGATCAGAATCGTCCGTCTGCTTGGCAAGCGGTCCGTCCTCGGGAAGAGTAGTAGTATACAAGTAATCGTTATGCACCAGCAAGGCCTTACGAGTATTATCAGAAGGCTCCTCAGCATGCGCAACAGGCGGCACTCCAGTCGCTATGGACCGAAGTTGCGACGACGAAGGACCGTCAGCGGACTTCACGACGGACTGATGAGACGCGCCACCGTGGTACGCATACCAAGCACCAGAAGCAACAGCGGTCGAAATTAGGGCAAGCGAGAAGTTCCGGAGATGCATCGACGAGTGCAAAGTGGCCGGGATGAAAGGGACGTATCTGTGTCTTCCCACGAACGGGGACGGTCGGAGGTTTAGTGCGTGTGCGCTGGAGAAGAAACCAACCCGCGGTCTCCTACCAGCAACCCTCCATACTGGAGCACGGCGGGCAGCACTGATGGTCTGAGCAGCCGCACGACGCATTGGGTCTGAGTACGGGCGTCAAGGACATGGATGAGGGTAAGCGTCGTCGTTGTCGTCGTCGTCGGCTATGGATGGGGCGACGAAATGGAGAAATATCGGAGGAAAGGCGGAGATACGCGGGCTTATCGTGGTCACGTGGAGTTAGGGCACGTGATGCGGTTCCTGGAATGTCGTCATGTGCTTTGCTTTTTCCCCGGAAGAATTCTTTATTTCTGCAACTTTTGAGGCTCTTTGGTGAATTACAGTACCTTTTCTTGCTTTTTATTGACAGCTGTTCTTTTGGCAATTGCTCTATGTCCTCTCGAGCTCTTCGGAAGCTCCAGAAGTTGCGGGAGCAAGAATCACAGCAAACTTCACAAAAGGAAGAACCGGAAGACGATGAAGGAAGCGATGAAGAATCAGCAGCGAATGCTCCAAAGCCCAAGCTTAATGCTTTCGACCTGTTGAATGCGGCCGACGAAGATGACGGCAATGCCGACGATGACAACGACGAGGAAGCCCAAGAGACACCGACTCAACCAGCAAAACCTATCGCTCAGACCCCACAATCTTCGGATTCCAACAGGAAAAAGCAGAAGCAGAAGAAGAAGAAGAAGTCTAAGAAGCCTGCGAATTTTGCGAGTCTTGACGGCGCAAGAGACACCAAATCCGAAGATGCAGAGTTGGACGAGATCGACCGAGCGTTGAAAGAGTTGTCAGCGAACGGCCATTCTTCCAAAGATACTACCGACCAATCTGGTGCGCCTGCGAGTTTAAAGACATCCCCCTTTCCAAAGTCGCCAGAGGAACTACTATCGATCGAACCCAAGTTCCTCAGCGCAACGAATGAAATGCGAAGACTGTTTGGGAACATCGTGTTTGAAAATTTCGATCAATCCGAGGACGCAGGAACGGGGCGACGAAGGGCGAGACAGGGTGAATTGCTTGACCTTGGCACGGCTCTGACGGGAAGATACAACCCTGCGAGTCGAGGACAGAGCTTGGCCGGCGTGCCTTTGCGACGGAACGTGCTTATGCCAGCGAAGGACGAATGGCCGCGAGCTCCAAGCGGAGGACTGGGAATGGAAATGGAGGAGAAGCTGGAGAATGATTCAGCGGTTTACCGAATTATTCATAACAACGCATACAAGGATGTGCAGAGGCAGTTTGACATGTGTGTTGAATCGATGGATCCGCAGAGACTCATTTACCTCCTACAGTACAATCCCTATCACATCTCGACGCTGCTACAGGTTTCGGAAATTGCAAAACATCAAGGTGACCATGCGGTAGCAGCGGACCTTCTCGAACGCGCACTTTTCAACATTGGCCGTTCGGCGCATTCGTCGTTCAGTAACCGGCTTCGAGAAGGTCGGGCTAAGCTCAATTTCATTCATGCGGAGAATAGAGAACTTTGGCTGGTCGGATGGAGATACATTGCCAACCTAGGGATGAAAGGAACGTGGAGAACGGCATACGAGTGGGCTAAGGTTCTGCTTAGTCTGGACACATCCGATCCGTACTCCATCAAACTCTTGATCGATCATCTGGCGCTACGAGGACGAGAGTATGCTCACTTTATTGAACTATGCACGCAGACCAGGTTCAGTAAAGAGTGGGAATCATTTCCTAACATCCAATGCTCGCTGGCGTTGGCCTATGTTCGTCTGAAGAAGCCGAAGGAATGTCGAGAACAGTTACGTCTCGCCATGTCGCGCTACCCATGGGTGTTTTGCAGGCTAGCACAGGAACTCGACATCAGTCCAATGCCGAAACAGATCTGGGGCAAAATGCCACCAACAAACAGCCACGAACTACTCACAGAGCTCTACATAGCACGCGCTAAAGACCTCTGGAATACACCCGAAGTCGTCTCGCTCATTGTCGAAGTTGCAGACACCCTGGTAGACAAAGAAGAACCCATCGAATCACCCGAAATCACACTAAACATCGCCCGACATGTGGTCCTCTCCGAAATCCCCAAAGTCACAACCCACCTCCCCAACAGCTTCGTGTCCGGGCACATCTCAGCATCCGACCCCTTACCCCCGTACGAGTCGGAAGCATACCGCGCACAAACGGACCCGATCCCGTCCTACATCTCCCGACTACCAGTCGGACGCCCGCAATGGCTCCGAAACATCCTGGAGCAAATGGTTCCTCAGCACGTGGCCGGGGATAACCCTCTGCACGCAGATGCAGACGCAGACGCCGCAGACGCAGACGTGGAATACAACGACGATGACGGAACGGACTTCCTCACGGGAGACGGGTTGCGTGAGCTGCAAGGGTTTCTTGTTCAGAATGGAGTGGATCGGGGCAACTGGGGGGATGATATTGATTCCCAGCCACTGGAGGAGTATGTGGATGTGTTATGTTGGACTCGGCCGGAGGTACGGCAGGAACTGCTGGACGGGCCGATCCGAGATGCAGTGGGTGATATTGCTGTGCATTTGCTTCAGGAGGAAGTTGAGGCGATAATTCATGGCGAGGAATAGCTGTTAGAATTACCCGAAGGAGCAAAGTACTTGATCTACAGGAAGACAGCGGCAACGATCCGCTTCTAATTATAGACGCTGCAGATACAACGTTGATTTCTTTTAATTTTACATAGAGATCTCAAGACAAAAACATATCATATAACAGTTGCACTGTTGCAGTGGTTATATCTAGGAAACATACTCTGTAGGAATAAGGAATAAGGAATAAGGAATAAGGAATAAGGAATAAGGAAATAAGGCATCAATTTTCCCCGTAGAAAAGACTGCCATTGATGCCTTTTTCCTCTAACCACCACCACCACTACCACTACCACTACTACTGCTTCTTTGTCAAAAAAAAGAAATCTTTTCTTTATCTTCCTTTCTTCTTTCTTCCTTGTTTCCTCCAAGTCTATGTGCCCTGAGGCTTGAGGGTGATCTCCCCGTAATATCGGCCCCGACGACCCCTTGTCTGCCTGCTCTGGGCTTGCTCCAACTCCTCCCATGATCTCTCTTATTTCCATCTAAAAACCAAAAGGAAAAAAAGAACCTTTTACCACCGGCTTATATAAACCAAATATTCTGTTCATCGAACCGAACCAATATGTTCCAGTTGCGGGCGTTGGATAGCCTCGACGCCAACAAACCCGTCCCGTTGACGCCTCGAGAGGCCGCCTCTGGTATCTTCGGATCGGTCTCTTTGACCTGCTGGATATTCCTCTTGGTATGATATGCCGTTGTCGAGTTCTCCAAATAAAGAACCCCCCACTAACTATCCTACTAGCTCCCCCAACTCGTCGAAAACTACCGAAACGGAAACGCCGAAGCCATCTCCCTCCTCTTCCTCTTCGTCTGGCTAGTCGGCGACATAACAAACCTCATCGGCAGCGTCTGGGCCGGCCTAGTCCCCCTCGTCATCACAATCGCCGTCTACTTCTGTCTCGCCGACGCAGTCCTAATTGGTCAATGCATGTACTACAAACTGCGCAATGCACGCCGTGAACGCTCCCGTCGACCTTCTTCCATCGAGACGCCCGATCCCACCACCCCGTTGCTCGGATGGAGCTTTAGTGACAGTATAAACGAGAGCCAGAACCAGTATCAGACTTTGAATCAGCCTGGTGCGCGTCGGAGGTCGTCTGTCTCCGCGGAGCCGCAGAGGTCTCGCGATTCCAGTCAGGCTGAGGCGGCGCTGGCTAAGTTTGTTGAGGAGAGACAGTCTGGTCGCGGTGCGTGGCTGAAGAATTTTGGTAGCGTTTTGGCTATCTGCATGGTTGGGATTGTTGGGTGGGTTGTTGCTTGGCAGGCTGGGATTTGGTCGCCTGCTCCCGTTGAGCGCAATGGTGGCGTTGATATGGCCGCTGGTGCTCAGGTGTTTGGTTATGTTAGCGCTTTGAGCTATTTGGGGTAGGTTTACTGTTATCTGTGGTTGTATGAAGGGAGACTGTACTAACTTGACCCGTCTCAGTGCTCGACTTCCGCAAATCTACAAGAATTACTCCGAGAAGTCCTGTGAAGGGCTGTCCCTCTTGTTCTTCATTCTCTCTCTTTTGGGGAATCTCACATACGGTGCAGGGGTGTGTAGCCTTAGTCTTCCTTCATTCTCTTGCTACGGAGTCTAACTATCCTACAGATTATCTGCCATTCAACCGAAAAGAACTACATAATCACCAACATCCCCTGGTTAATCGGATCTCTAGGCACTATGGTCGAGGACGTCACCATATTCTGCCAATTCCGAATCTACGGCAGCGCGGATTAACGAGACGAAATGGGGAAATATAATGCTGCCATGCTTCAAGCTGGTGTGCATAGTCGTCGATTCTCCATTCCTATACTCTTTTATACCTCGGAAACTCCTCGTCTTCCTCCTCCTATCCTCTTCTTTCTCACCTCACCTATACTTCTGCTTTCTGTTTGCTGAAAAAGGAAAAAGTTGGTTCTGTCGTGTTCTGTTGCTTGGGTTGTTTTGGGTTGTTTTGTTTTGCTTTTCTTTATACCAAAGGCGGCTGCATTGTTTTTGCAAGGGGATTAATTATATCAACAAAAAGGGACGGCGAAAAAAATATGCATTCTTAGGAGTTCAAGTGGTTATTTGGTTTGGTTTCTTCGTGGATTTTGTGGCTCGTTCTGTTTTGGGATGCGAATTCTGATACTCCAGCAAAAAGTTTTGATGGTTTTTGATGTTTGGTAGCAGGTTTTAGATAGCATGGACTTCATTTTTACCTGTCTCTTCTTGGTCCTTCTTGTTTCTTAAGGGAAGTCTGTCTATTTGCTCTCTGACATGGGTGGACTGCTATATCTTGTCCATCTCGGGAGATCGACTCCGACTCTACATACATACCAGATCGCCAGTGACATCAGATCACTGACCAACAGTACAATGGATCCTATCAATGCACCGTTAAGTGCTTGCTATTCTGTTTTCGAACCTGGCATGACAGGGCTTCCGAGTCGGAGCCGAACCCGGAAAACCAGCAACCCATGAGCACCCAATTCCGACTCCGGTGGCCTGCCAGATGTCATATTGTACAGTTTGTCGAGATGTCGAATACGATACGACAATAATTGCCAGCAGCATTATATTGGTATGATACGAAAACGGAAAAAAAGTCACGGGAAACGAGAACCGGCACAACTCCATCTTCATTGCGGCGTATTTCCTTTCGAGTATAGGATACAACAAACTCGTCAAAAGCAAACACGGAAACCGAACGAAAAGCATAAACGTTGCAAGACAGGCACCTGCTTAGTCGAAAAGACCCAAGCCCATGTCCTCGTCGGATTCCTCGGCTGTAAGAGAAGACGCCAAAGTTAGCGATGCGATTTTGTTTTGTGGTGCCCGTGACTTATGCGACTTACGCTCTTCCTTCTTCTCCTCCTTCTTCTCCTCCTGAGGAGCGGCCTCGGCGGGGGCGGCACCACCAGCAGCGGGGGCAGCACCAGCGGAGCCGATGTTGGTCAGGAGCTCCTTGATGTCCTTGCCCTCGAGAGCCTATATCGTCCCAAGAAAAATTCGTGCGTGAGTAAGTGTATCCAATATCCAATCCAAAACCATGGTTTCCCATTCACGGCATATAACTGTATGCGTGTATTGCATCGGTAGGTATATTTACCTTGGCGAAGAGAGAAGTCCAGATAGGCTCAACGTCGGCGACCTTAGCGGCGGAGAGGATAGTCTGGAGCTTGTCGGCCTGTTGGAATTGGGGATGTCGCAAGTCAGCGCAAGTTCATTTTTCTTGGTGGATTTTCCCCTCTTCCTCCTTTTTAACCCCACGCTGCACTTTTTCTCCATATTCTCTTGCTTATTCTTTCCTCCTCCTGATTGCCTCATTCATCATCCTCATGCTGTGCGACGGGGAAAAAATCCATCCAAATAGGGCATGCTTAGAAAAAAGATGCATATACGTACGGTGACCTCAACGCCATCATCGGCGAGGATGAGGGCCGCGTAGGAAACAGCTTTCTCGGCGACAGACATGGTGGTCGGAGTGAAGATTGGCTGGCCGGTGGGAGAGGGACGGGCGGTTGATGGCGTCTCAAGGCGAAAGTGAGATACAACAAGAAAGAAGAGGTTCGACTGAAGGAGGTGTCGCCCTTTTTTCCGCGTTGGAGATTCGGCAGATCGACCCAAACGGGAAATGGTCGAGGGCTCAAAACTTGTGTGTTTTCCCGCGATTAAGCCCTCGCTTAGGGCTGGGTTGGTCTCGTGGTTTTTTGCTTCGGTCATGTGATATGTACATCTACACTAGGCCCAGAAAGGAATAGTGGATTTTCTAGTTCGGCCTGAGGCAGCGAAAATCATACTGAGAAGTGATGCCATCATCTTTAACAAGTCCTCCTCTTCATAGTATCAGTCCGTCTTCCTACTTACTATTATTTCTTATTGCTGCTCTGGCCTCATTATATCCTCGTTCTCTCTACTCTACAGTCTACAAATCCACGCGATCATCAGTCCTACTGTATCCCTTATCAAAATATCAAGATGGACTCCCCCGCCGTTCCTGGACCGATCGATCCGCAGGAGGAGCCCATCCTCAATGAACTGCTCCGCACTCGCGACGCCCTGCTCCTCGTCAGACAAGATAAATCATCCTATATAATGACCCGGGATGTCATTCCCTTATACGAAGCCGTGATTGCGCAAGTGGAGAAACTCAATGCCGTCCGGGAGAAACAGGAGCGCCGGCTACATGGACACTCTCGACGTTAGCACTGCGTGGGCCTTGCATGTTGCGTGTTGATTGGTGATGGTGTCTGGTTGACTAACATTATTGTCTTCTTTTCTTTTTATATATAGTGGACTATGTGTTGGATGATTGCTTCCAGTTGATTTCGCTGCTGTTTTTGACGGTTGGGAGAAATAATGAAGCCCCTGCTGTGTAGGTGCCGGCACTTCCTTATGCTTTAGTTTTGTCGACTAATACCGGTTTTCTATATAGGTATTCTCTTATGTCGAGTGTCCAGGTATTGTGGCTATTCTTCCTTATGTATCTGTTCTACTACTATTGGTCTTCCAAGGTCGATTCTCTGACAGTTGCAACTAGCGCCTTCTGGATCACCTAATTGAAGCTGGCTTCTATAGCTCAAAGGATCTGAAGTCTATCTCCTCTACCCTCGATAATATCCGTGCTACGATTGACCGTAGCCGCGAGGAATACTCTCCCGCTCTTGTCACGCTGTTGGAGAGTCGTTTGGAGAACTGCAACCATGCTTTCGAATATTTGCGAAAAGGCCTTTCCGGTGTGGCGCCCGAGCTATTGCCTACCCACGAGACGCTGGTTTCGATCTTGCGCACTACGTCCGCTGTTAATACTCGGCTGAAGGTGCAGTAGCGATACATTCGTTATCAAGCTTAAGGGTCTGTGCTGACGAGAAATAGTTCTCTGCAAAGGAAGTGGAAGAACTCCATACTCAGCTGAAGTCGATTGAAGCGTCCATGAAACACGGGAACTTTGTTGGTGCCAATGGTAAACCCCTAGCTGGGCAAGATGACGTCAAAGATCTTCTACGCCGTTGCTGGCAGTGGACCGATTTAGTCTTGGAGAAGTATGTAAGCCAACTGGCGGAGTGGACGAAAACGCAGCTGACTTTGATTGGCAGGAATGGGGAGATCGACGAGCGATTCCAGGACCAGTACGAGTATTTGCTCGATATTCGCAACCAGTTGGACCGGTTATCTGTGACGCAGGCTTGGTCACTTCGTGAAACGGATTTGTTTGGTTTCCAGCGCAAGCTTGATCGGATTGACGAGACGCGAGTCAACGGAAACTTCATTGATGCAGAGGGAAAACCAGCGGAACTTCACGCTCAGCGGGTAGGTCCACCTTGACATATGCTTTCTGAAAACCTACGGTTCTAACTCAGTATGCTCCCAGACCTTGCTGTACCTGATGCGGCGAAGCTACGCTTATATATACGCGCTTCTCATTTCGTCAGAGCCTGTGTCCGAGGCGTTACTGCCGATTTACAACCAGCTTCAGACGCTACGCCGGTGCTTGCTGGAAGTTAAAGAATCGGGAGGTGTATCGAATTCACGTGAACTCTATCCATACAGCATGAAGGTAAGTGGTTTTGCCTTAGATGCATCTGATTTTGTGTTTGGATCCGTCAACTGACTATCAACCTATAGCTCAACTCAATCGACGACATGCGGGTCGACGGAAAGTTCTACGTGGGCTCCGATATCCCAGAAGGCCAAGGAAGAGTAAACGACCTGCTTGCCGAGTGCTACGACATTGTATGGCAACTGCGGAATTCCGTCGTGGAAGTTCAGCAGGAGGATATAGCCTCGGAGAACAACTCTTAAGAGGTCCATCCCTTGACGTCCAGCCCCTACATCATTTTCATTTACTGCACTTCCTTCTCATTCTATTTATTTTCATGGTAAATTAGTGGAGTTGGTATTCTCGTTTGCCTGCTTTTTTTGTTCTTGCAAGAGTTGTTAATAGGTGGTCATTGTGATATCTCTTGATGCTGCTTATTTGGTTTCTGGATTAAGGGGGGAAAGGAGTGGCGTTTTCTTTTCATGAGATAATTTCGACATTTACAATGTAATTCTGGAAAGATACTGCTGTTTGTACCCTTCTTAGGGCTGGGTCTGGGGCTAGGGCTGGCAACCGGGGTTAGGGCCGAGAGTATCCCGATACCGGAGGACTCTGGCCAATCACGAGCCACGTGAAAAATCAGCGAAACCTCAAAAAGACAATCTTCCGCCGCGCCTTTTTCCTGCTTTTTCCAGTTGACGACGGACGACAAGATGGTTCGGCAGCTTCTCTGGCAAAGAGCCGGTGCCTCTCGAAGGGTGAGTCTGGCAATTCAATAATTGTTACGCGGCATTGGACTAATTATAACCACAGCTAGCACCAACATGCCTCCCTCCGCAACGCCTAACAACGGCCCGTCGAGGCATGGCCACTGAGGCCTCCCAAGCCCGCATGCCACCATACCCAAAGACGCTACGAAACTTAGAACAGGTACGCCGCGTACTGGGCACCTCGCGGAAACTCACGCTGGCCGAAAAGATCCTATACGCCCACCTGGACAGCCCAGAGGAGGCGCTATTAACCGGTACGGACAACGGACGAGACATCCGGGGCAAGGCGAACCTGAAACTCAAGCCAGACCGGGTAGCGATGCAGGACGCGTCGGCGCAGATGGCCCTGCTGCAGTTCATGTCGTGCGGGCTTCCGTCGACGTGCGTGCCGGCCAGCATCCACTGCGACCATATGATCGTCGGCGAGCGCGGAGCGGACACGGACCTCCCGTCATCGATCCAGGGGAACCGGGAGGTGTTTGATTTCCTCGAGAGCGCGGCGAGGCGGTACGGGATTGAATTCTGGCCGCCCGGGGCGGGGATTATTCATCAGAGTGTGCTGGAGAATTACTCGGCGCCTGGGCTGATGATGCTGGGGACGGATAGTCACACGCCGAATGCTGGGGGGTTGGGAGCGATCGCGATCGGGGTGGGAGGAGCGGATGCGGTGGATGCGCTCGTCGACGCGCCGTGGGAGCTGAAGGCGCCGCGGATTCTGGGCGTGCGGCTGGAAGGTCGACTGAACGGGTGGGCGGCGCCGAAGGATATCATCCTGCACCTGGCTGGGAAGCTGACGGTGCGGGGTGGGACTGGGTTTGTGATTGAGTACCATGGCCCCGGTGTCGAGACGCTGAGTGCCACGGGTATGGCGACGATTTGCAACATGGGGGCGGAGGTTGGTGCGACGACGTCTATTTTCCCGTTCTCGCCGAGCCAGATCCCGTACCTGGAGTCGACGAATCGGGGGCATATCGCTAAAGCGGCGGCGGAGATTGCGGGGTCCGGGGAGGCGCAGAACCTGGTACAGGCGGATCGGGAGGCGCAGTACGACGAGGTCATCACGATCGACCTGTCGACGTTGGAACCGCACCTGAACGGACCCTTCACGCCGGACCTGTCGGTGCCGCTGTCCAAGTTCGCCGACACGGTGCGCGAGAGGAACTGGCCGGAGACGTTCGGCGCGGGCCTAATCGGCAGCTGCACCAACAGCTCCTACGAGGACATGACGCGAGCCGAGGACCTAGTCAAGCAAGCCTCCGCAGCGGGCCTGAAGCCGAAAGCCGACTTCTTCGTAACGCCCGGCAGCGAGCAGATCCGAGCCACGCTCGAACGCGACTCAACGCTCAAAACCTTCTCCGACGCCGGCGGCACCGTCCTCGCCAACGCCTGCGGCCCTTGCATCGGGCAGTGGAAACGAACCGACGGCGTAGCCAAGGGCGAGGACAACGCAATCTTCTCCTCCTACAACCGCAACTTCCCGGGCCGCAACGACGGCAACCGCCGCACCATGAACTTCCTCGCCTCCCCCGAACTCGTCACCGCCCTCTCCTACTCCGGCCGCACCACCTTCAACCCCATGACCGACTCCCTCCCCACCCCCTCCGGCGGTACCTTCCACTTCCACCCACCCACGGGCTCCCACCTCCCCTCCGCGGGCTTCGCCGAAGGGAACCCCGCCTTCAAACCMCCCCCGCCCATCCCCGACCCAACCTGCGAGGTCATCGTCTCCCCGACCTCGGACCGCCTCGCCCTCCTCGACCCCTTCGACCCCTTCCCCGCGGAAGGCGAGCTAACCTCCCTCCGCGTGCTGTACAAGGTAAAAGGCCAATGCACCACAGACACCATCTCCGCCGCGGGCCCCTGGCTGAAATACAAAGGCCACCTCCCCAACATCTCCGCGAACACGCTCATCGGCGCCGTCAACGCCGCCACCGGCGAGACCAACGCGGCCTACGACGAGTCCGGCAATAAGTTCTCCATCCCCGAGCTCGCGCAGCGCTGGAAGGATGCCGGTGTGCGCTGGCTGGTCATCGCTGAGGAGAACTATGGGGAGGGCAGTGCGCGGGAGCATGCGGCGCTGCAGCCGCGCTATCTCGGCGGGCGGGTTGTTGTGGCGAAGAGCTTTGCGCGGATCCATGAGGCGAATTTGAAGAAGCAGGGGGTTGTGCCGTTGACGTTTGTGGATAAGGCGGATTATGACCGGATTGATGCTTGTGATTCGGTTGATACCGTGGGGCTTTCTGAGGTGCTGAGGTCTGGTGGGGAGAGAGGGGAGGTGAAGTTGAGGGTTACCAAGGGGAAGACTGGGGAGTCGTTTTTGATTCCCGTGCAGCATTCGTTGAGTAGGGATCAGTGTGGGTTTGTGCTTGCTGGGAGTGCGTTGAATCTGTTGGCGAAGAAGGCTGGGGAGAAGCAGTGAGTGGTTAGTCCTGGGAGATTTAGGGTTGTGCTTTTCGAGAATTGCTTTCTTTTTGTAAATCGTTGTACATACATAGTCACTTTGGTATATATCGGTGTTATTTGTATCATACTGTGATGTTCGATTGGAACATAGGAGCATCACATAAGACCATCTCAACTCATTCTGGCTACATAGTAATATCAAAAGTCATTGAATAAGAGTAATTCATAATTCATCACACATCAAAGAGAGACAGAGACCAGACAAGACCAAAACCAAAGAAAGATAGAGAACAGTACCCGAAAACTCCAAATATCGGTAGAACCCCAAAATCCAAACCCTACCATTACAGCCTCGCAAGATTCACAATTTCACCCGGAGCATGATAAGTAGGCACCTTCATATCAAGAGCAGATCCAGAATATCCAAGATCCTCCGCCGTGAGGACGGCGCCTTTCTCGCCGATCAAAAGAGCAGTCTATCATGAAAAACAAGGTAAGAAATCAGCACCAGAGAGATTTAATCAACGAAAGGAAAGATAGACTTACACTATAGGTATTGCAACCGACGTTATCAGGACAGATGGACAAATCGCAGACCTTGAGGCCCTTGACGCCGTGGACGTTTAGGCGTTCATCGAGAACGCCGTGTTTGACAATCGAGTTGCCTTCGCGGGGTGCCATGCTGCAGGTCCCAAGACAGTGCCAGGTGGTTTCGACGTGGCGTTGAACTGGCGACGTGGTTAGAACTTAGAAGAAGACAATATGTGTAAAGGAGGTTTTAGTTTTTGTGGATAGGATTGGTATCGATGAACTCACCCCATTTCTCAATCTGCTCGATATCCTCTTTACTGTATTCAATTGGGTCCCAGGTTCCTTGCTTGTTGGAGTTGAGGATGCTTGCGGATGGTTGCTTGGGCGGTGGAAGCTTTTGGGACCACGAGCCTACGATGATTGTCAGGATATTGGGACTGTACCGTAGACAAAACGAACCTCGGAGGGTGGTATCTTACCATGATAAATGTTTGCTGTAATGTGATTCGGGCCAGCGTATGCGTTGGTCGTGTCGATGTCGAGGTCAGTCGCACGCGCAGGAGAATCAGCCGAAAAGTGAGGATGCAGGGAAGTGACCTCGCCGGCGTACGAGCTCATTCGACGGGCCGTCTCCCGAGACTTGATATATCCCCAGACCATGGGGGCCATGTCACGCTTGTCGTTCATGAAGCCGGCGTCGAAGTCTGGGGAGTCGTATGGGTTTGGGGATTTGATGTGTATGAATCCACGGGAGAAGGGGTATTCCTGTGGTTCGCATGGAGTTAGGACCGGGAAATGTTCTAGACATGGCGTCCTTTGTTTCCACATACCAAGAAATTGAACATAGTGAAGAATTTTCCAGGAGGGAGAAGCATGTGGTCGCCGAAGAACCTATACCCATTTCATTAGCTCAGAGAACAAAGGACAATAGCCTGAAATCAATCCTTACCCGGAGATGACAGAATAATGCATAACCGGCTTGTCCGGCTTGTTCTTAAAGTAACTCTCCCAGCCCTTCACAAAATCACCCGTGGGCCAACTCTGCATCTTCGCCAATTCGCTTTCACTGGGTCTGATCTTGACGCCCGCATCAATGCCATTCGTGGCCAAGGGGCCTGTGCCCTTGATGTTCCACTCCTGATAGATCTTCTTCTGCGTCTTATGATCCCCACGAGCAAAATCATCAAACGTTTCCACGTCAGGCTTGGCCCTGTAGACATTGAACGTTAGGTAATGATCTTGGAAATTACGGCCAACACCTGGTAGGTCAACGATGGGTTTGATCCCCGCACGGCGGAGCTTGTCTGGGTCGCCGATTCCGGATCGCTGGAGGATGAGAGGAGAGCTGAGAGTGCCGCCGCTGATGATGACTTGTTTCCGTGCTCGGAAGATTTTGCGCTGAGGTTCACCTCCGTCCAGGGGTTTCGTTGGAACCGTGGCGACGCCGACGGCTCTTCCATCTTCAATGATGACCCTGTCCACTTTGGTGTTGCATTTGAGGTGGAGGTTGGAATGCACGCTTCGAGTGCTATGAATGTAGCCATGCGCGGAGTCGCTTCGACGGCCTGGGTTTAAACAAGTATTTAGCGTTTGCTTTCACATCGAACAGCACTAGGGTCAATACCGGTGTCGCGGTTGATCCATTTGAGCCAGTGCTCGGCACCATGGCTACAAGCGCATATCAGTCAGCCTCATTGTCCAGCTAACTAGCCGTATAAGTTCCACTGTTTGCTTGAAATCCTTACCCAGTCTTCAAATCCTGCAAATCATCAGTCACTGGAATATCTTGAGATTCCGCTGCGCGAAGGAAATCCTCCTTCATCGGATATATATAATTGCCGAAGGACACCTTAATGGGACCGTCGAAGCCATGAAGGTCTCGGTTGTTGCAAGCACGTTGGTAGGTCTCATGCTTCTTCATCAAAGGAACAAGGTCCTTTGTTTTCCACCCTTGCGCTTGGAAATCATCGTAGTCCGAGGCAGATGCCCGTGTATACATCTGACAGGAGTCAACCAAGTGACCGACGCCAGGTGATTCCAGGAACGTAGTATTACCATGAAGTTGATCGAGCTACCACCACCCAGGACATGGGCACAGGGCACAATGGCACTTCGTCCATCCAGCCATTTAGACGGTCGAGAATGGTAGAACGAGGCTGTCTTGGAATCAAGTTTCATGTTTCGAGGGTAGACAGCCGGGCGGTAGACCCTTGAAACCCCAATTAGAACGGCCAGCCATTGCATTGTAGGATCCTAAGTCTCACCATGGGTTGTTCAGGTTGTCCTCGCCTGCCTCAATCAGCAGAACCTGAAGATTGTGATCGAGGTTGGCCAGACGGCCGGCAGTCACGCAGCCAGCGCTGCCACCACCGCACACAATAATGTCAACCTCCTCGGGAATAGTCATTTTGGTACTCGGTCACAATGAACAAGTTATCCGAAAATGGTGAGAGATCAAGGAAAACACAGAAGTATTTATACCGGAAACTGGCCATCCCCCACACGCAAGCAATTGAGCTCGACGGACAGCGCACATAATGGGATGTTTCGACTCTCCGCATATAGAGCACTTTTCCCCGCAACCCCAGAAGTTCAGTAAGTCAGCCACTGCGGTCCATTGAGGTGGTCAAAGAGAACTATGAGAGTTTAGATTCAGGAACGTCACTGCAGACTAGAAGATCCGCACGAAAGGAAAACACATTTCTCCGCAGTCAAAACAACTAAGTCAATGCGCTCTAGAAAAAATCGTTACAGACATCTTGGGTGTTTTTCAGGAGTTTCAATAATATGCACTGAGAGGAAAACAACAACATGAGGAGAGCATTGAAGTCACGGTAATTGGTGAGGACGCCGGCACAGTAGCGGACCCTTGAAACAGGAAACGATGGACCGATAATTAGTAGAAGCGAGCACTCCGTGAATAACCTAGATTTTGCTGCGATACTTTGCGGGAGACCGTACCCTGCAACTTGTCATTCAACACGGCACTCGGTGCATTTAGCGGAGGAAGTACAGCAATGTCGACAACGATCCGTGACAGTTCGATAGCGTTTGAGATCGTCTCTTGCTGACGAAGAAGACATTTTCTCTCTGGAGCTTTCCCCGCCTTCGCAAGGTTTCCGAATTGTGCATGTCGCCGTACACTAAAGCTTCCCCGGATTTCATAGTGTTGCAGACGTCAATCATCCGCGGTTATTCCCCACAACCTCCATGCTGCAAGTTTTGCAGAACCAAAGAAAAGTAGAAAAAAAGACATTATTGGTCGTTCTCGTGTTTCGTTTTGGTCAAACGTGAACTCTAATTCTTCAGGTGCGGTTCTCGGTGGCTTCGAACTGTCACTGCATATCGTTAACTAACAGTAGTCAATGCGGAGAAGCCAGTAATGTCCCGCGTACACGTTTGTTATCCCCAAAATTCAGAGGCAACCCTCGATCTTCAGCTAGCACAGGAACACCATATGCGTAGATGAGTGTGCCCTTAATTAACCAGACTGTGGTGGATGGTCTTCATCCATTAAAATTCCTGGAGCCAGCTCTTTTCTCGGGTCATCAGATTGTCGTATAGGAACATGTTTACAAAGATATCCGGGGAACAATCCATTAACGGATTTGCTGCTGAGCAAGATGACGTCTCTGTTCCAGAATCTGCATCCGCAGACCTTCTGCAGCCAGCTCCACATCCAAAATGGCCCCAACCCCGCGTTTCCAAGTCTCTTCCAATCCGACAAGCTCTCCTTTGTTCGCCTCCTGGGCAATCTTCCTCTGTTTGTTGACAGCCTCTGTAGCCTCTTTGATTTCGGTCAACTCCTTCTCAATCCCCCGCAGAATGTCTTCTAGTTGCGAGTTACCAATCAGCCAAGCATTTTTACCATTCTCCTCGAGCAGGACCAGATTTTCGTGTCTCGTAGACAGATGCGAACTGGACGTGTAAGCTTTCTGCAGAGTTTGGCGCCATGCGTCGAGGTATGGTCCAAACTCTGTCTCCGCATCGGATGATCGGGAGGGAGGTTCTGGGGCTTCGTAACGGGACAGGTCAATGCCACCACTCAGCGGTAAGCCGGCGGCCTTACGATCGACTTCCTGTTGGATGAGCGGGGAAAATCGCGGTTCGCGGAGAGCGGGGATAGATGGATGCAATTGAGACGAGTAATCTGCGGGGAGTTCTGCGGAGATGAGTTTCTCTGCTACTGCACGACCCTGGGCCGAAGGCTCGGTGTCGATATCTGAAGGCATCCAAAATGTATCAGTCAAGTCTTGTTGTCACTTAAGAACCTGGGCAATGCGAGAGGCCACTTACAAGGGAGAGAATCGTGGAACGCATTTACCAAGGTCATCCTGAGAGAGCTACAGCGTGCAAAGGAAAGATTCTTCTTCAACGACGGCGACAATTGAGCGCTTTGAAGCTTTACTCCCTAATAATGTCCATGAAGCGGCCGAAGCAAATCTCGATCTCGCACGTGACTTTGTAGAGCGGTGAATTTCTGCCGCATAAAAAATCGACGTCACGGACTCTCGGAAGACGTCACTACATACACACCCAGTGTGTAATTAATGCTTCCCGTGCTCATAGCATGTGACCGTATGTGTACCCATCGCCTAAGTGCTCATGACCACATGTGTAACCATGGGCGCCGTGCTGTGATGTAAAGATTACATAAACCATTTTCGCCTCAGCCTCATTTCTTCTCCATCTTCTCCATCTCCATGAGTCCATAGTCCATTTGCGAATTACATTCTGCTCTGTTCACAGTTCACCACTTGATAAGCTTAAGTTATCTGAAGCGGCGAAGCCTTTTCTCTGAAACGCTTAACATTGTTCAAAAGCCCAGTCGGCGTCGTTACCGATAGTGCCTAGTACTTAATGCGGCAGTTCCATTAGTACAGACTCAGTGTACTGTAGTAATACTACTGCTTCAACACTTCCATCATGCCCAGCTTCAGAGTGACCCGGCTCGGCGCAGTATTAGCTAGTCTACTAGCTGGAGCGTTTATAGCATTTCATATGCTTGCGACTACTCGCAATTCCAACCAGCCACCCAATTTGAGAGTCAGCCAGAAGTTTGACTTTGGACCGAGCAACAGAACGGGTGACAGTTCCCTGGATAATGGCGTATTCTTGCTTGGGGTCGGGAAAGCCGATATTACGGGGTAACTTGATACGTCCTTTTATGTTGGCTCCGTTGCTGATGCTTCTTTGGCAGGCCTGTCGTAGAAATTGGATTGAACGGGTATGCTGATATGGATCAAGTTGGGTCCGGTCTGCGTCAGAGGATCTATTCTCGGGCTTTCGTTGTTGCAAATCCAGAGCATCCAGACGACACTTTTGTCTACATTGTTTTGGATGCTCATTCGGGAGATACCGCAGTGCGACATGGTATCCTTCAAGGACTTGCTAACCTCGGAGGAGAGTATGCACGCTACGGTGAACACAATGTAGCACTGACTGGGACGCACTCCCATTCAGGGCCTGGTGCTTGGATGAATTATCTTCTTCCTCAACTTCCTAGCAAAGGCTTTGACAAGCAGAGTTATCAGGCTCTTGTTGATGGAACCTTGCTATCAATTCGACGGGCTCATAAGAGCTTGACAACTGGCCGGCTCTCGTATGGCTCCATTCACCTCGAAGACGCCAATATAAACAGGAGTCCATTCTCTTATGATGCCAATCCGGAAGCAGAAAAGGCTCGGTACTCGTCCAACGTAGACAAGGAGTTGACTCTTCTGAGATTCGACCGAGAGTCGGATGACAAAACCATGGGAATATTAACCTTTTTCCCGGTGCACGGCACGTCGACGTATAACAACAATACCCTAACAACGGGAGACAACAAAGGCGTTGCTGCATGGCTTTTTGAGAGAAGCGTACGAGATGACTCGAAATTCGCGGACGATTTTGTTGCTGGTTTTTCTCAGTCAAGCGTTGGCGACACGAGCCCAAACATTTACGGTGCGTTCTGTGAGGACGGCTCTGGGGAGAGGTGCCGGTACGAGGACAGCACGTGTGGTGGGAGAACGGAACCCTGCCGCGGCCGTGGACCGTATTTCCGTGAGAAAGACAGCGGCGCAAAGAGCTGCTTCGAAATAGGACGCCGACAATACGCAGCCGCAAAGAAGCTATACGATTCAATGACTTCCAGTTCAAAACAAACTCTTAGCGGCCCAAACGTCGCATCCTTCCACGTCTATCACGATTTCGCCGGCTATACATTCCAGTCGCCGTTCGATTCTAGGATGCTTAATACATGTTCAGCTGCACTCGGGTTTTCCTTCGCTGCTGGCACAACTGAATGCCCCGGAAAGTTTGACTTCACTCAAAACATTACTGGCCCTGCCAATTCTAACCCACTGTGGTACGGTGCTCGTACGTTCCTCCACAGTCCTTCAAAAGAACAACAGGCTTGCCAAGCACCAAAGGAAATACTCCTGGATGTGGGATCTATTGTGAGGCCATATCCGTGGACTCCGAACATTGTTGATGTTCAAGTCCTTCGTGTAGGACAACTTCTTATTGTTGTTTCTCCAAGCGAAGCCACAACGATGTCTGGTCGACGCTGGAAAGAGGCTGTTGCGAATTCCGCGAGAGACACCCTGTCTATTAAACGGCCACTGGTGGTACTGGGAGGTCCTGCAAACAGTTACGCCCACTATGTAACTACAGAGGAGGAATATGGCGTGCAGCGCTACGAAGGTGCTTCCACGCTCTACGGGCCTCATACTCTTGCGGCATACGTTAATGTGTCGTTGTCGTATCTCCCTTATCTTGGGAGCTCGTCTGTTATTCAGCTTGGTCCCAGCCCTCCAGTTAACACCAACGCATCAATGAGTTTTATTGGGTCTGTGGTGTACGATAAAGCGGGTGTTGGAAGATCATTTGGCGACGTCCTTTCGTCGCCATCCCCGAACATCGTTTACGCACCAGGTGATACAGTTAATACGACGTTCGTAGGTGCTAATCCACGGAATAACCTTCGTCTTGAATCCACAATTGCAGCCGTGGAAAAGTTGAATCCAGACTCGGGTCTCTGGAAAATTATGAGAGACGACAGTGATTGGAACCTTGTCTACCGCTGGAAAAGAACGAACACTATGTTGGGGCATAGCGAAGTCACATTACAGTGGCAAATAGAGGATGACTACTATAACATCGGGAACTCACGGCCAGTGACAAATGGTGTCTATCGCATGCACTATTTCGGGGACTTCAGGAACATCTTTGGGGGCGTTGAGTCCTTTGAAGGAATAGGAGGCCATTTCACAGTGACCGCAGAAGCCTCGTGATGTATCGCAAACCGTTGGATGAAAGGAACGAGACACTGCTACTAAGATCTCAGATTCATTACGCTATTGCGATTCACTCACTGGCAAGCCATAACCCATAATCTCCGAGACGTGTCTACTGCCATTGTCATATTTTGATTGCTGACTGGGACAATAGCAACAGCAATAAATAGAAATTGCTACTTAATACTTATGTTATGGCTTTGCATTTAAGATGCAAGGTTATGTCGGAGAGCCTGCGAGGCTGCGATTCTTTGACAGCGAACTTCTCATTACCACCAGGGACTGATGAGTGTCGTGCTGGAGGCTTCTTTGTCCCCGTCGCTGAGATTCGTTCCAGCCTACTTTCCGGCCGTCGTTCCTGGAATTGCCCGTTCTATTATTAGGTGCTGAGTCGAATCCGTCTCTTTCATTCCAGTACGGAATATTCTGCCACATTGCAGTGTTTGCAAGACCCAGAACTGCTTCTGAAACTGGCCGTCAAGGGTTCGTTGCTCACCATTAAGGTTCGGCGCCTTTCAAACAGAGCTTGCTTCTTTGTTTACAGTTAGCTAAGACTGCTGTGCATGCTGGAGTTTCATGTCGAGATAACAAAGAAAAGAAAAGAAAACTTATGGAATGATGAAACAAGGTTCCATGATGACAATATCTTCGAGTCGACCTCTCAATTCTGATATTTCTCCCTCTCTTCAAACGAATGAACAAGAGGTGAATGTTCCTGTCTATATAAACCCTGAGCGGATTTCATGGTCAACGACCCAACGCCTCCATTCAATCCTTCTTTTCATTCTCCTTAAGCTCGCAGTCCGCATATCGAGACGACCGTCAAGTCTTGCGTTGACCGCCAGGCTTGCGCTCTTCGATCCAAGATGTATCTGTCACCCATTGCCTCTGTCACTTTCCTCCTTGTCTCGGTCTGCCTTGGCAGCCCAATTCCCACTTCCGATCCTGCAGTATCCGAACTCCTGCACGAACTCACTGAAACCGGGAAGCACGAAGGACCTACCGTGACAGCAACTCTTGGATCCGAGACTACGAACGCTCTAGTATCTGAGGTACTGGGGGAAATCTCTCGGTTGGGTAAGACCGTTGGACCCACAATAACCGCAACTCTCGATCCGGTCTGGACTTCAAACCCTAGCTATTCCGAGCTTCTGGCAGATGTCACCGGGTACGGAGGACTGAAGCGAGACTTTGGCAATCCGATTGCCACTACGAACCCTGCGGTATCCGAACTCCTGCACGAAATCACTGAGACCAAGAAGCACGAAGGACCTACCGTGACAGCAACTCTCGGTTCTGAGACTACGAACCCTGTAGTGTCTGAACTACTGGGAGAGATATCTCGGTTGGGTAAGACTGCTGGGCCCACGGTAACAGCAACTCTCGATCCGGTCTGGACTTCGAACCCTAGCTATTCCGAGCTTCTGGCAGATGTCACCGGGTACGGAGGACTGAAGCGAGACTTTGGCGATCCGATTGCCACTACGAACCCTGCGGTATCCGAACTCTTGCACGAAATCACTGAGACCAAGAAACACGAAGGACCTACCGTGACAGCAACTCTCGGTTCTGAGACTACGAACCCTGTAGTGTCTGAGCTACTGGGAGAGGTATCTCGGTTGGGTAAGACTGCTGGGCCTACGGTAACAGCAACTCTCGATCCGGTCTGGACTTCGAACCCTAGCTATTCCGAACTTTTGGCAGAAGTCACCGGGTTTGCAGGACTGAAGCGAGATGTATTGAGCCAAGTCCTTGAGCTAGGAAACAACGCTGGCGCCCAGGTAACGTCTCTTCTCGAACCGATTGCCACCTCGAATCCTTTGGTATCTCAGGTGCTTGGAGATGTCTCCAAGCTGGGAGGGGTCGCGGCATCCGAGGTACCGCCCCTTGTCGGTTCGATTTTGTCCGCGCAACCTCTTGCAACTGGTGTCGCGAATGATGTCTCTCAGATAGGTGAGATCCTGGGATCTCTGATCACGCCGGCGCCGACACCAGCACACGCTGCGCACCGCCGAGCCGACAACGATGTACCCGATGTATTGAGCCAGGTCCTTGACCTAGGAAACAATGCTGGTGCCCAGGTAACGTCCCTTCTCGAACCGATTGCCAACTCGAATCCTTTGGTATCTCAGGTGCTTGGAGATGTCTCCAAGCTGGGAGGCGTCGCAGAATCCGACGTACCGCCCCTTGTCGGTTCGATTTTGTCCGCGCAACCTCTTGCAACTGGTGTCGCGAAAGACGTCTCTCAGATAGGTGAGGTCCTGGGATCCCTGATCACGCCGGCGCCGACGCCAGCACATCGCCGTGACGAAGACCTCTTTATTCCTCCATGGGAAACTTCATCAATAAGTCATTATTTAACAGGCAATCCCCCTCCGCCTCTTTGAGATGAAAATGAGCCCTCATTCCCGTCTATCTTTGCTACCCATTTTACTGGTTTGCCAGGAGCAACCGTTACCAGCACCGTGACCCAGACTCAAACTCACACTATTGGTGGTACGACCAGCATTGAAAACAACATGGTCACCTCGACTTATACTACCATGTTGATTGCTCCTGTCTGATGATTTGTCGTTTTGTGTGAATGGTATTAACGGGGAAGGTTTGGCTTGGTTTTGGTTTAGAACTTTGTACTCTCGATATCAATTGGTATTTCCTTTCTGTATTCATTCTCCTGTGAAGAATAATTGTTGCCTTTTCTTTTTCGCTCGTTTTAATGTACAAGTATGCTGGTACTATGCCGTGGATGTTGATGCTGATGGTAGCAATGGAGGAAATGATATATATTCTTCACTATCTCTTCAAGATATTGACTGCTCCTGAGTATGTTATAGATTCGTACCAATTCCGAACATCTCTGCAATTTCTCCGGATGGCGCTTAGGGCTTGTAGACAAGACATCAATACCTAATAGTAACAACAGAAGTTCTATATATGAACCGCACATACTCACTGGTACATATCGTAAGCCACAGTTGATTAGAAGATAGTATAGGAAAGTTATACCGTTGCCAATCTCCGCAAAACCCAGACGATTGAGTTCCTTGCCGTCTCCTCTCGTTGATGTGCTATATGATACAGTATAGCAAAACAGACCGTTCATCAAGTGCGCATCTTGCTAAACACCGAAGACAAATAAAAAGACACAGTCTATTAAAATGTCGTAGCAAGGACGTAGCAAAAAAGAAGCATGGCAATCAATTGAAAAAACAGAATTAAATCACACCGTCGGATCATCGTGATAGTCATCGTGGTCGAAATCATTACGTTCTGCCTCTACCAGGCCACGCTTCCGCTCAATTTCTGACGCCCACAGAGCGGATCCAGCGGCAGTCGACATGAGGAAGAACATGGACAATACGGGAACCAACTGGAGGACCAGAGCAACGGTTCCAAACCTGCCGAAAATCGGTTAGCAACCAGAAAAATTGTGGACAACCGACGAACTTGATGAACAACTGGAGCATACGTAGTATACTGCAACTGCCGACCCCGAACAAACGCCTTCCTCTCATGCTTCGACAAATCCAACAACCTAAAATACCTCCAATGATGAAACGGACCCGCACGATACCCAGTCAAAACCAAAAACACCGGCGTACCAGCCACCGGCACAAGATTAAGCGGAAGCAGCAACACAAACTCCACAATCTGCCTGAGCGAGAAAGGCGCATAAACAGCGCTAGTCACAGGCTTCCCCAGCCGCTTCACAGGATCCGGAGCCGGGCCCGTATCCTCCTCCGGATTCAACAGTCTCGCTGTACCGACGAGCTCCGCATGGCCCTCGCTTATGAAGATGGCATCGAAGATGTCCACCAGGGTTTCGTCGACGAAGAATGCCTCGAATAGACCCGCTACGATGGCGGATCCTTCACCTAGGACTAGCACGAGGCCGCTGAACCATGCGCCGGATCCTTGGAATAGGGCCAGGAAGGCAACCTGCGGAAGGTAAGCGAAGAAGAAGAGGAGGGTGTAGATGAATATCGAGAGGAGGATGATGGGGAGCAAGCGGGCGCGGAAAAGAGGCCAGAGGTAGCGATGCGACGCGAAGTAGTACACACCCTGGAAGTTGATGGGTTATTAGTGTCGTGCTGCTTTGCTTTGGACGTTGATGGATCGGCTTCGGCTTCGGCTTACCCGGAGAGGATACAACCAGGGAGCTCTACTCGAGTTCTGCAATCTGGACATAGTAGCTGAAATTGGCACCGATAGACGCGCCATGTTGTGAGGTTTGGCCCTTCAATATAGCAGAGGATTCGGAGAGTCAAGGCTGATATCTCAATCTCAGTGACGGTTGTAGGTATTCGTTCAACAGGGCATTCTGTGCGCAACTTGCACTTCTACCATTTGACAGTTACTTTGGTCATTTAGCACTCAGCATTCAGCATCAGAAGAGAACTCGAGCAACCTCGCTGGCGTCCACCAGACAAAGAAATCGGACGAGATGACTTTCTTTTCTGAAAATATCCGGCACGTGATTTAGTCCACGTGATTGCAATATTGGTCTCTATGGTCCGCCGTAGGGCTGGTCCTTTTTTTTTTTTTCTTCTTTTTTCTCTTCCTCTCGCTTTCTTTCTTTCTTTCTTTCTTTCTCTTCTTCACATAAAACTCACTCCTCCTTTATTCACTCTGAGATCCTTTCCTGCCTCAATGGATTTTCTGGAGGGGAAACGGGAGGACAGACGAATTCCGCTGCTGTCTTACCCCAAACTCTCCTCTTCGCATGGAGCGTATGGAAATATTTACAGCGATACATCTTTCTTTTATGTCGCCAAAAAGGTACCTAATCGTTGCGACTCACTGCCCTCTTATGACACATTCTAGTGAAATTTATATCATCATTATTTCTGTCACTACATACTACTTCTTGATATTTTGAACAGAATTCGCCTTGATTTTATCTTATCCCGTCGGTCGTAGACCCCCTTGTACTGCGAAGACCTACACGTCCTGGACATACCGTGTTGATTCCAAGTACTATTGCACGAAGGTGCTTCCTTCTAGCAGCACAATAAAGATGACAATGGGCGTGAACATCCGGACGGTGCAGGCGGCCTGGACGAAAGCACAATGGAGAGATTGAGCCCCGTGAATTCGTATCAAATGGCAGGCTCGTAAAGAATTACCAGACTGGTCCGATAAATGCTGCAGGCGCAAGAGGTATGTATACCAATGTACTAATGAGGTAAACGGCGCCGTTTTCAGCGTCTCTTGGTCATCATCGACGATTAGTTGTGCCCGTTCGGGGGCCGAGAACAAATGTCACAGCTAAGGTGATTGAGATTATCGTCCATTTTTTATTTCTTACAATATCATAATTATCATTACACCAGACACATTTGAGAAATAAATACCAGGGTACTGTCAAATGCATCGAGCTATTTCGCCATCAATAATTCCCATAAACCAGTACAATGGCAAGAAGAATGGTCTAGTACCCTTCATGAAGTTGCCCTTGTTCTGTGAGAGGTTGCTCTTGGATGTCGTTGGTTTGTATCTTTCGCGACTTTCCTGGTGTGGCGAATGCCGATGTCGCGGTTTCTGTCTGATCAATCCCTGAAGAGGACGACGCGGAACGTGGCCCAGGAACCGGTGGCTCACCCAAAGGCATTCGAGGAGTCTGGGGGAGCTGGAATCCAGTCGAGGACCCTGCGCGTACTTTTCTCCGAGGAGGGAACAGCCATAGCGTCTTCATCGTCGTCGTCGTTAAACTCCAAGTTCTTATCTTCTGCGGCTGCACTCAATGACACTATTCTGGTTAAGAACCAGGCCATCTCCAGAAGATCAATACTGGGAAGAGGGTAGTTGGTCGGGTCATGGGTGTGTATCTCAAACACCTTGCCCGTTTAAACTACTTCCACGGCATCGGTCTCAGCATCAAGCAGGATGGTCAATGACACCACATCAACCTTCTTAACACCTCGAGTAGGAAAAGGAGCCGACAAGATATTGATTTCATCGTTTGGTTTATGGCCCGGCTTTGGAAGCCAATGAAATTCAAGGTGCATGGTTGTCTGATCAGGAGATAGGAAAATCGGCCGAAGGGCAAACTTTCCTTCGTTCCAGGCTTGGTGAAGATTGTTACTCAAACACATCATATTAAATAGCCCATCGATGGTGTGCGATGGGTTCTCTGGGTCTCGAAAAACCGATCTTTGCCAACGGTTGACTTGTTCTTCGGGCCAGAAATTCCGCAGTTGTTCCCATATACCTGGGACTGACATCTCATGAGCGGTTCTCTTTGTCTTTGGTTTCAGAAGGTAGTGCGGGTAAATATGAGCAACTTGGCATGGTCCGTTTCGGCTCAGTACACAACAGAAATTGTCCCTCACAAGAGCCGCGGACTTGAGTTTACCGGAGCGGCTGCTCTTACTTGAGCTATCTGATGTCGAAGATTCGGAATCCTCCGGTTCCTTGGGCTGTTTCTGCATCCAGGTTCGTGGCAGAGAGTGGCAATTCTTTGATAGGAGCGAGAAAAATTTGACGGCAAGCTTCGGGGCACTCCTGGATTCGCTGACTAGGTCCTCGAGCATTCCAATATCACAGACCTGCAAGCAGGCCCAGAACGCGACAGGGACAGTTTCTACACGAAGAATGTCCTTCAGGCCAGCGATGGCGATAGTCCGCCTCAGGGACCGCACCCCGAAGTTTTCTTCCGCGTCATCGTCTGCTGGACTTCTTCCCTGGTTGCTAGCTGAGAAGTCCATTGGGGTGATCGTTCTGCCGCGATCTCGGCCTAGTTGTGGCACGTCCATGGCTGGCTAAGTCTTTCTTACAATACTCAGTGAGTCGGTATGTACTGGTCTCCTATATGACAAGGGTAAGAGAAGGAAGACTGACCTGAGAATGGGTTGAGCTGGATGGTAAAGGGTAACTTAGGAGAATGGAGACGGATCTGGGGTTTGATTCTCTCTCTTCCAGCAGGCTGTAGAAGCTGTTCTGACTGCCTGAATATTCACTTGGCTGTTTTATTCACTCATGTTGCGCTCGTAAGGAGTAGATGCCTGATTCCTCAGGCACTCTCACAGTGACTTATTTATTGTCACGTTACCACGTTCATGTTGACGCCTACGACTACGTTGACGCCGCTACACGTCGACGACTAGGTCGCCTACGTTTGGCGATGGTCTCCTCCCTTTCCTCCTTCTTTCTTTTTTCTTATGATCCGTTGTCGGATGGGGGTAAGTAAGTTTAGATTCCCTGTAACGTACCATCGATACGTGCTTTAGCTTACTCGATATTGCAGTGTCGACAAGAGTATGCTATTGATACATAGGACAAGGGGATCCAATCATTGAGTGGCCTTCATGTTTGTATACTCCAGGTCTCAATCCAATCGAGACCATCTGGAATATGATGAAGGACTAGCCTCAGAGCCAGTTACATATATACCCTGATCTTTATATGTATCTTTTCTAACGATCAACTTCGTGAGGCCCTACGGGTAGCAGGGGATTGAAACGGTTCAGACAGTAATTTCTTATGTCAATCCGATGCCAGTCAGCTATTGACGCCGACTTGATAACATACATCGCGCGGTGTTGAAGGGTTCAACAATACGTCGATATGTTGCATGGTCACCGTTGGCGTCAAGGTTGGCATAGCTGGAGGAAGTGAACTCTTAGACCGTTTCAATCTCACGCAGCCCGTATGGCATCACGGAGTTGTTCGTAAGGAAAGGTGCATAGGTTAGTATACGATAATGGGTCTGAAGCCAGTCCTTCATTATATTCCAGATGGTTTCTATCGGGTTGAGGTCTGGGGAATATGAAGGCCACTCAATGACTTGGATTCCTCCTGTCCTCATGCTCTTGCTTCGTTCTTTGTCCAAGTCAGTGACTTGAGAATGAGCGTCTCAGTCTGCTCTGGATATGAAAATCAGACGAGGACGAGGGTGAGATGATTGAAGGCAAGACGAGGATTGACAGCCACTACTGGCACTAGGCGAGGTGCAGGGGCTTTCAATTGATCGTTCCAACCTCCATTGTTGAGGTCACTACCGCTGTTTCTCGTATTTGACTGCTGGAGAAGGTGAACAAACCATCGATCAATCAATCGGTTGCCCCTGCCAAGTTGTTGTTGTTAGCTTGCTATCGTTATTGTGATGGGAAGGCTGCTGTCTCGGTCCGTGCCGATTGATGGTGGGTGCCACTCCGGAACAAGATGCATTTGATATCGATTTAGGGCTCTCGCTCAACAGGTGACAGCAGCGTTGATTAGTCAGTCATGGTATTGTGCTAGACTCGGATCTCCTCGCTATCAAAACACTTGAAACGGTGTTGTCGAGTTCACAGGGTTATATGCAGTACTCGTACTCTATAATACAGGTGCAATAAGGTAAGGCAAGAATGCTTTTTATACAGTAGGGATGAGGCGAGGTGAGGTGAGGCGAGGCGACGTGCCGACCAAGAGCAAGATAAACCAACCAGTAACTTATCCCAAAATAACCACTCCAGACGCCAAGTTAAATGAGAAAGAATCAGGAATCCACAATAGAGCATGAGCATGAGCATGAGCATGAGCATCATTGCATACCACATCATAGGTATCTCTTCTCGTATATAGACTCATAACACTGGATACGGTCTCCCGGGGCGAAACCAGTCCAGTCGACAAAGCCGACACCGCATTCCGTATCCTTGCGCATCTCCGTTACGTCCTTTTTGACATTCTTCAACGAGGAGAGGGAGCCTGTTGACAAGAAAGGAGAGGAGAAATTAGACATAATCCAATACGAAAGAGACGGTTATTGGACAAAAACTTTTTCATAACTTACCATCGTATATGATATCCTGGCCTCTCAGAACCCTAACATTCTTGCTCCGGATGATTACCCCGTTGCGGACCTTGCAACCCGCAATAGCCGTCTTTGTTCTTCCCTTGAGGGTGATTTCGAAGATCTGGCTAATCTCCGCCTCACCCAGTACTCGTTGGGAGACGTTCGGTGCGAGCTGCTCGCTAAGGACCGCCTTTACATCGTCGACGAGCTTGTAGATGACGTTATGATCCAAGACCTTGACTCCATTCACCTCCGCCATTCGGTATATGGAAGGCTCGATGGGCATGTTGAATGAAATAACCAAGCCACCCGCCGTGGCCGCATGTTCGATATCGAATTCGCCAACGGGCCCGACGCCCGATCGGAGGACATTCGCGTAGACCTCGTTGTTACCAACGGCGATGACGGAGTTCATCACGGCCTCCGCAGACCCGGAGACGTCTGCTTTGACGACGACGTGGATCGGCTTGGGACCCTTTTGTTGTTGTTGTTGTTGTTCCTCCTCGCCTTCACCGCGGGTCCCTTGTTCGTTTTCCTTCTTCTCTGCTTCTTCCTGACGGCGCTTGTCGGCGACTTCACGCCGCGACTTGTTGATCGCCGTCATGTCCTCGCTTAGCCGTTGCGTCTCTGTTCGTTCCAGTCGCCATTCAACGGCCGTCTTGGCTCTTTGCTCGTCGGGCGCTTGTAGGATCTCCGTTCCGGCCAGCGGTTGCTCTCTCCAGCCGTCGATTTCCACCGGTGTTCCCGGCGGGGCTTCGTTGATGATGGCGCCGGCTTCGTTCCGGAGCGTGCGGACACGAGCCCACGTCGTTCCTGCAACTACGACATCGCCCGCTTGCATCGTACCGCGACGAACCAGAGCCGTCGCCACACGGCCGTGAGGTTTCGTGCTAGCCTCAAGCACCCAACCTTCCACAGGTCCATTGACGTCTGCTCGATGGTCGAGCAACTCGGATTGCGCAACGATGGCTTCTTCGAGGTCCAACATTCCCTCGCCGGTTTTCCCGCTCACGCCAATGGCTTGGACGTCGCCGCCGTAATCCTCCACGTTGATGCTATGTACCGCTAGATCCTGCTTGACCTTCTCTGGGTTGACGCCCTCTTTGTCCATCTTGCTAATGGCAACGACAACTGGCACCTTGGCCTGCGTGGCGTGCTTAATCGCTTCAACCGTTTGCGGCTTGACGCTGTCGTCGGCTGCTACCACGAGGACAACAATGTCCGTCACGTCGGCGCCACGGCGGCGCATTTCCAAGAACGCCGAATGTCCCGGAGTATCCAAGAACGTGATCGTCTTCCCAGACGGCATCGCCACTGAGAAGGCTCCGATATGTTGCGTGATGCCTCCATGTTCAGAGGCGGCGACTGACGAGTTGCGGAGATAATCTAGAATGGTTGTCTTGCCATGGTCGACGTGGCCCATGATAGTTACCACGGGAGGCCTAGGCGGTAGTGCAGACTTGTCTTCTGGCTCCGGTGCAGGCACGAGGTCATCTTCGACGGCCGTGTCGAAAATGGGCTCGAAGTTGAACTCGGCGGCAACCAAGCCAGCTGTATCCGCATCGAGAACATGGTTATATGTGACATCCTCGAATCCCATTTCTTCCATGCGTTGAACGAACTGCGGCTGACGCACGCCAATGACGTCGGCGAGGTTGCTGACGCTGATGAACTCCGGGAGGTAAAGAGGGCTTGGGCCTCCTTCGGCCTCCTTCTGGCGTTCTTTTTCGCGTGCTCGCTCTCTCTTCAAACGTGTCCGTTCTTCGCGACGTCGTTGTCGCTCTTCCTGGTCTTCAAGACTTTCATCATCTTGCATCCTAGATTCGCGTTGCTTGCGGGCTTCTCGACGCCCCTTCTCCTCCGGAGTCTCGTCAACCCGGATCTCCATCTTATCCAAAGCCGACAAATCAAACGCCCACTCTGGATTCTCTGGTTTCCCTTCCTTCTTTGACTCCTTGGGAGCTTTACGGCCTCCATTATCCGAGCGAGATTCCTCCCGGCGTGGGACGTCTCTTGTTTCAGGCTGCCTTCTCCCGGTTTCAAACGGCTGCTCCCAATCCCACCAATCCAACGAATCCGACTGACCCGAGTCTTTCGTCTTCGAAGGCTGCTGCTGTTCGAGCTGCCTCGACTGACCGCCATTCTTCGGCTTCGGAGCAAGCTCCGGCCTTACACTCTTGCAATTGGGACAAAACGCATGCTTCCCAAAACAAGCACGATAGCATTCCGGACAAGTCCAATCCGTGGCCCGCAAATACGGCGGAATCCGAGGAACATTAACCTGAAGACGATTCCGGGACGGGATACGCTCAGCATCGTGACGGGGTCGAGGATGCTGCTTGCCATTGCCATTGGCATTGGCATATTTATTTTGATACATAGAATCGGTAGGATGGAGTCTCCGGGCACGGTCTTGCTCTGCCCACTCCTCCCGCTGTGCCTGTATAGCCGCCTCTCTTCGTGCGTTTTCTTGATCCATCTCGCGCTGTTTTGCTAGTAGGGATTCTCGTATCTGTTTTTCTTCGGGTGTTAGGTCTGTCGAGCTCGGTGATGTTCGGCTCGCTCCCCATCGTCCGCCCCATTTTCGAGGCCTGACTGGCGCCGGGGAGGGAGCTGCATTGTTGTTATTACCGCTGGCACCTTCATTCGGAGTAGAAGCGGAAGCGGAAGCGGAGGGGGACGAGGACTCGGACGAATTGAAAGTGGGAAGAGACGGATGGAAAGAGCGTCGGGAAGCGTAGGCGGGGATTGGAGGGAAGATTGTTGCTCTGCGCTTCAGCGTGCTGCAAGGCAAATCAACGCCTTGTCGGCGGGAGAGCTGCAATTGATCGAGTTAGCGGTGGTTTCGTTTCGTACCGCGTCTTTGGACGATGCTGGGAGCTTACCTCCAATACTGCCCGGCGATGCATAATGGAGAAGACTCTCCAGGCAGAGGCAATTGGCGATGACAGTGAGATGTCAACGATGCCTACAATGTACAGTACAACTTATTTCGTATAAGTTGAAGTTGAAGTTGTCTCGATTCAATTTGGGGACATTTTTTGCTGCAGCCCAATCGGGTAAAGTGCAATACAAATAATACCGCTATTACATCAAATACGGTAATATTACAGCGATACAACGGTTCAAGCCACGTGCCAGTCTCGGTAGCACGAGCCAATCAAAAACGTCACTTCCATCGATAATGGACATCACGTGCTACCCCGGAATTATTAAGACATCAGCTCGACCGAGCTCCTGATTGGCCAATGCGCTTCTCCGCCCTACGGAAGAACGAGATAAGCAAAGATCGAGCTGTGGGGGAAATATATAAGTCCTTTTTTTCCCTGGAAATAAAATGAAGATGAAGAGGGAACTCTTGTATTTATCCTGCAATCTCTCTCCTCTTAAGAAACCCGGCGTGCTCAAGTCCTGCCGCCTGCCTCCCTAGCGTGAACTCCCCGGCTAACCGTCGCGAAAGAGTCTTATAGATCCGTTATCTGATTCTGCGGAGAGATTAGCTTTTGCGGGGTATACTTTCCAACGAAAAAGAGAACCGAAGAAAAAGAAGAGCTTCCACGAAACACGAACGAACGAATTCAACAATGGAGAACGTCGAGGCGTACGAAGAAGCGAGTCAGGGCGGTCCTTTGCGAGCAGCGAAGGACTTGACCGCGGGTGCTGCTGGTGGAATTGCGCAGGTTCTTCTTGGTTAGTCATATACTAAAAACGGAGAATTGAAGAGCGCTCGATTACTGACTGTCAATCGCATCCAGGTCAACCTTTTGGTATGTGATATTACTACCAGAGTCATTGGATTATATGTCCTAATCGGGTTACCTGGCAGATATCGTCAAGGTACGACTGCAGACTACCACGCAGTACTCCAGCGCGTTCGACTGCGCCAAGCATATCTTCAAGGATGAAGGACCGCTAGCATTCTACAAGGGCACTTTAACCCCTCTGATAGGAATTGGAGCTTGCGTGAGTAATTCCTCAATCTCCAAAACATCAAACAATTGTAGTAAAAAAGCCTATCTAACTAAACCCCAAACCAAACAGGTAAGTGTCCAATTCGGCGCATTCCACGAAGCCCGCCGGCGCTTCGAAGACCTAAACTGGAAAAAATACGCCAACTCCTCCCTCTCCTACACCCAATACTACCTAGCCGGCGGTTTCGCCGGCGTCACCAACTCCGTCCTCTCAGGACCCATCGAACACGTCCGAATCCGCCTCCAAACACAACCACACGGCCAGGGCAGACTATACAGCGGGCCGTGGGACTGCATCCGCAAACTGTCGGCGCGCGAGGGCGTGCTGCGCGGTCTGTTTCGGGGTCAGGCGGTGACGATCCTCCGAGAACTGCAGGCGTACGGGATGTGGTTTTTGACGTTTGAGTATCTGATGAATCGCGATGCGGCGCGGAATAACGTGCCCCGGGAGACTATCTCGCATTGGAAGGTTGCGGCGTTTGGGGGCGTTGCTGGGGAGGCGCTTTGGTTGAGTAGTTATCCGTTTGATATTGTTAAGAGTAAGATGCAGACGGATCGGCTTGGTGGGGAGCAGGTGTTTAGGAATATGAGGGATTGCTTCCGCAAGACTTGGGCGGTTGAGGGCCTGGCTGGGTTTTGGAAGGGTATCGGGCCGACTTGCTTGAGGGCTATGCCGGTTTCGGCGGGGACTTTTGCTGTGTATGTTCCTTTTTTTTTTGGTGGTTGGTTCTGTTGCTGACTTCTTTGCAGTGTTGAGACGACTATGAGGGCTATGGGTTAAGGGTTGCTACGGACAGTGTCTATCCTTGCTCCCGTAGCCTTTCGGCATGCATTATGTGATATCCAATAATCTATCATTCCATTTCGGCAGGCATGAGGAAAAGTGTTTATGGTTCTCCTGGTGTATCGGCTTGTTCCTTTCAAATATCATACATTTCGGTCTATATGCTCCTATTCATTGACATCAGCTTCGTATACGCGAAAGTTCAATACCAATTGAATCGTCGTTGCAGGCATAGACATTTATGGTTTTTCCTATGATAAAATACAAGAATACAATCCCACCAAACCAGCTCAAGCGCAGGATAAGAACGAAGCAGAAACAGAAGCAACATCACGTATTATATATCATATCATTGCCGCCCACTGACAGGATTGGACTCGAGCTCCTGAATGGTAACAGGCTCATAGGGCAAAGCACCCGCTTCAGCCAGCGCCAACCTCCTCCGCTGACCAGCCTCACCAGCCCTACCCAGAATGCCCACAATGACAGCCGTAGCGCGCAAACTATCATCATTAGAAGGAATCGGATACGTAACCCTCGTAGAATCAGCATCAGTATCAATAACACCGATGGTCGGCACATTATTCAACCCGCACTCATGCAGCAACGCAATATTCTCCACGGGATTCAAGCAGATGACCAAATCCGGCTTCACAGCCGCCCGCCCCTCGAGGTGTTTCTGGAACTGCGGCAACTCGGCGTCGTAAGCGTTCACCACCTTCGTCTCGCACCGGCCCAGGATCTGCTGTCCGTTCGTCAGACTCCCGGGGATCCACCGCTCGAAGACGTGGTAGCCCCTGGCCAGCTCGGCCGCGCGGACAACGGGCCGCTTCTGGCCCTCTTTCGTGCCGACGAAGAGGAGGAGGCCGCCGCGGGCTGCTACCTCTTCGACGACCTTCGCTGCGCGGCGGAGGTAGGCTGCTGTCACGTCGAGGGAGATGATGTGGATGCCGTCGCGGATACCGAAGATATACCGCGAGTTCAACGGGTTCCATCGGGATGTGGAATGGCCGAGGTGAGTCTGGGAGGCGAGGAGTAATTCGAGGGTGATGTCGGATGGTCGAGGGGGGTTTCGGATGATATCTTCGGGGGCGTACGCGACATCTACAACGCTACCTGTTGCGTGCGCTTTGTGTTCTGTATGCCGCGAAAAGATGAAGAATGGTTAGTTTCCTTTAAGTCATTCCTTCTTTCAATAGAAGCCGGTGTCCCTCAATCTCTGCATACTCTTAGTCTGCGACGCTCGCCATTGCTCCCTTGCATTCCGGCGTCGTTCCGCCGCCGTGTTCCTGGGCGTTGCTCGTCTCTGCTCCTCGGATCGGGGCTGCACAACGGTAGGAGGCTGAAAAGGAGACGGCGGCTGCTCTTCCGTCTCGGCAGGAGTCAAGGATGCATCGGGCGATGGCATCTGCACCCAAGTCTGTACCGAGGGGTCGGGGAAATCAGGCGAATTATCAGTCGAGTTGAAGCGGTTGAATGTGCGAGCCCGGTTGAGGGCGAGCAGTTGGCGGCCTGTCGCGCAGTGGTCAGCCATTGGGTGGGTTCTGTATCCTCTGTTCTTTGTAAGGGGTGTTTACTCACTTTGCCGCATGCATAGTTGCCGGATTATCATGGTGGTGATGGAGTATCTGGTGGAATGGGAGGTGTTGCTTGCTGTTCTCCGGGAAGCGGAGTTGTTCCTCGAAACTTTTTGGTATCGGGCTTGGCGGTAGTTGATGCCTGAGGCAGTACATTTTTGCCTGGGGTATTAATCGGTTGTTTGACATGTTTGCATCTGCCAACCTCGTGATCGTACGACACTCGTAAAGACCGTAATTACAGAGGACTTCGCGTTGAATTCTTGCACAGCATGAAATGATAACTACATATGTCGCATGAGTTGACCACTTCGTACTACTTACGAGCAGAAAAACCGTGTACGTTGCACACCGTGCTATTCTGACCCGTGGGTTGACAGGCCACTTTGACATCTGACACGATGGCTACCGAGGTATGGAGTACAATGATATGTCCATGAATATAGGAAATAATTGATTCTTAGGATATCATAATATTATACTCTAGCAGATTGAACTCTTCAAGTATGATATAATACCACAAAGCCGGCCGGACTCGAGGCAATCACCAAATGCAACACGAAGAACAGAAATAAAGGAAAAGTGTCATAACTCATTCGTGAAACCAATAACCACAATGCAAGTATGAATCGGACAGCGTAATAACGGAGAAGGATCTCGCGAATCGACGGGACGTATCTCGGGCGGAAGACATGGAGAACTTAAGAAACGGCGAGGTAAAAAGACGGCACGAAGACGAGGTGAGATGGATGATGGACGGGAATGCGAGAGTTCGTCGGTCAAGGACAAGCAGAGTTTACGTTTACCACTTGCCGGGAGGACCGCCGTAACCGGATTGGCCAGTATGGCCCTGTTGCTGATGTTCCTCCTCCTTGTGGTGCTTATGCTTCTTCACGGTGTCTTCGGTAATGCTTCCCAAGATGGCACCACCGATGGCACCGAGGATGCCGTGGTTGTCAGCCTTGTGGCCGGCGACACCGCCAGCTAGACCACCGGCGACGGCACCGCCGAGACCACGCTCGCCCTCCTGGGGTTCACCACCCTGGGCGCTTTGGTCGTGGCTAGGAAATCAGACAGTCAGCATCAATTGCAAGTTATAGGTACATATATGTAGCACGGATGAGGAAGACGGCTTGTGACATACTGATGATGGTGGCCGTGGTGGTGGTGGCCTTCTTGACCGTAGCCTTGCTGACCATAGCCCTCTTGGCCGTAACCTTGTTGGCCGTAGCCACCCTGACCGTAGCCTTGCTGGCCATAACCGTAGCCCTGTTGACCATAACCGCCCTGGCCGTAACCGCCCTGGCCATAGCCACCCTGGCCATAACCGCCACCGCCGTAGTAGTCTGAGGAACTCATGTTGATGGTTGAATAACTGAGATGAAGATCAAGTTCGTTGAAGATGGAGAGATAGTAGTAGATATAGACAGTGGATGTAGTAGAGAAAGGATTGATCGGATAGTAAAAGGAAGAAGAAGAACGGCCAAAGAGGGGGGAAAACAGCTTGCTTTATATAGACCTTGTACGGAGTACAGGGCTGGATACCCCTCAATAGTAATGGGCCTGTTGAGGGGTTCCGGGTACCTTCGTTAGGGTACAGTACCAGTCCCACCCACGAATCAGCTGCCAAGCATGACGTTTCCCGTGCACGCGTATGGCCCCGTAAACTTACCGTATTGTCTCGCGGTTCCCCGGACAGCCGAGCCGAGATATGATTGGTCCCTCGTCTGCCTTGTCACCAGTTCCTTGGTTATTCGTCATTCCTTGATCCATTGTTCTAGCTGCAATGTTCCCAATTTAGCAACCGTTATGGCTGTGCAAAGGTACGGAGTAAGCTGCCGTCTTGTGGCTGCGTACCGCAACTGTGGCTGTGATGTCACCACCACCAACCACAATACAGTAGCAAGCGGCGCTGTTGTGGCGTACCTGTCAGAATAGGGCTCAGGCTGAGGCTCAGCCACCCCGTGAGATGAGGCGATTGCGAAACGCCGCACGTAATACAATTGTGGGGTCATCTCCATATTTACAATACATACATGTAATCCTCGGCGCAAAATTATCGCGCAACCGGCATCCTTTCTTCCGTGTTCCGCCATACTGTACAATTACAGTACGGTACAGTAACATAAACTCGAACTCGGCCGCCGTATCATACGGCTGGGCTGAAATCCGAACTCGGCTCCACACGCCAAGTTTTGCCAGAAATTTCTGGGGATTGGCGTCTTTGCGCCGGCCCCGATGGCTGCAGTCTTCTTGGACTTCGGTCTTGGTGCTTTCCAGCCAAGGTTCGCGGTTTACCTGAGACTTGGGTTACAAATTACGCGTGCCTTTTTCTCTCGTTCCGAGTTTCGGTTTTTGAAATCGAACGTTACGCAAATAGAAACACGGCGTGCGGATTACGGACTATTAATATGTATCCGTTCAGTTGAAATTTGTGCAGCACTTATGCCAACTTTGCCAAGGTTTATTATTTTAGTACAGATAGAGTATGTAGCATATCGTAGCAAACTTCAATTGAAATCGGGTATTCTGTATTAGTGAAGGAGATGCAGGTCGCGACGTGGTTGTCAACTTGGGGCTCGGAGCCGCTGAATAGACTATCATATACCTACCCACTAGGGATGTCGGAATTTCGTAAAGCTGGAGGTCTTACGTTTAGCGTAAAATTACGGGTTTGAGCGCTTTACAATTTACTTACACAGGGATTTGGACCTGATAGTCACACCTAGAATTCGGGGGCGAACTGACCAATAGAGGGCCCAATATTCCTAGCACGCCTCTAGCACTACCAATCATATGCATGCTTGGCGCTGTAAAAGCTGTAAAGCCCTTCTAGCTTTACAACAAGAGGTCCTGCTTTTCAGTAATTTTACAATTTGTAACTTCACACCACCAACACTACTACCCACCCCATCATTCCGGAAATGGCATATGCCTAATAAGGCTTTCTCAGCTCCACGGAGAATGTACGTGCAGTACGGAGTAGTAAAAGCGGGCAAATCACTTCTAGGAAATGAATTCCCGACGGGAAGACCTTCTGGTTTTCCTAGGAACAACTGGCCTGTAAGCACTAGGCCTACCTACTTAACAGCGCACCAACATGCAGCACAGGTGACCTCCAACGACATTATTCCTGAGTCAACAACCTTTTTCTTGATGTATGATACACTTTCGTTTTCGTCGCCCAGCTGAATGTCCTGATGTGGACTCGTGGAGTCAACGGCGTGCCGTCTACCGTCTCCACCTCGTTTATGGAGACCGAATTCGAACAGGCATCAGCGGGCAAATCACCCTGCTGTACGGAGTACGGAGTACTGTATCATTACAGAGATCATAGGGCAAGTAGACAGGGCTGTGCACAGGGGCTTGCCACTTCGAGCGTGCATAGTGCTGTCTCTTGCACATGTCGATCGACAAATAAATCCGCAGGAGGCTGGCTGAGGTACCGGTACCAGTTCCTTGAGTCAGCAAAGATAAAATTAACCTCGTTGGAGCCGCATTTTCGTTGGGACTTGGCCTGTCACCACAGGAGCGTTGCCGCGGAGGAATGCCAGCCGAACGGAAGGCTGTGTGACTTGTGCCTAGACTCTAGAGCACCGTGAAGCCATTTGGCAAAACATTTTGAAGGCGGCTAGGAGAGAAGAACTAAATCGTGAGTCGTTGGAGGAGTTGTATAGAGTGCCTTATGCGTCACGTTAGTAAAGTCCAGCCTGGTGCCGTCACTTCGAGTTAATTCTCACGATTTTGTCGGTTGAGAAATTCAATACCATCGATCTCCTCCAACGACGTACGACCCGCCCTTTCAGCACCAGACGTCCCCTGCGTCCCGCTGCGGCCGACTTCATCTTAACTGGTACGGGCGTAACTTCGCGAACCCAGCCTTTCTCAACTCTCAATGATCCCACGTACATACAAGTGCGAATTCCTGTTACGGCTTTTTTCCAGCATGTTCTCTAAATCTTAGGCGGCAACAACCGACGCATGGAGTGCAAAGAAAAAAGCATATGGTGACGACAAACCCTCATTTGACTTAACATGCCATACCCCGGCTCCTTACAACATATCATTGACAGCCATGCACGAACGAATTCTTGGGCCATTCATACCCGGCAGCAGACCTACATAAGACAAGTCAGTTAAAACTCCAAATATCAAGAGCAACAAACATACCACGAAGTCAAGTTGGCATTTGAATATGCCCTTTCATGGCTCTTGATGTACTCCGTGGTCTCCCTGCCCGGCGGGTCACAAGTCATGCTGTGATTAGCATTATGCGGATCCTGATAGATCCGAATGTAATCGATACGCATGAACGCTGGCAGCAACTCGTGAATGGCCTTGTCGATCGGTGCGAAGTTCTCAGCCATGCCAAGGTTCATAATGATGGACATTGGCTCTGCTGGGATGACTCGCGCACCGATGTTTCCGTTCGCGCCGATGGCTCGTCCGTCCAGGGTCCAGGTCTTGTCTTTGCCGACATACCAGGTCACTGCGCCGTCCGGTCCGGGCGTGTAGTCGACGCCGTACGTCTGGTACGCCTTGCCATCGTACCAGTCGTTGTTGATGTTGCTCAGACCGGACGCGCATTCCTGGAACGGACTGCCACGCCAATCGTTGACGTGGGTGATCTTGTCGTTGTAAACCGCCGCAAAGTCTGTCGTTGTCAATTAGTACGCTGCATTCAGCCGAGTTAATTCTGCTGACTTACCAAGGTTTGGCATGTAAAAGATGTCGTACGGTGCCAACTGTAAGCTTTGCGACACCGTACCAACAACCGCATTCTTGTCGCCATTTAGAGGACTAACGCTGGCTTCAATCACGTCGAGCTCCGGCGATGATCGCGATTTGCCGGGACTCGGGTGGTCCTCACCGGGACACGAGCAGGCGGGCAAGCGCATCCCGGGAAGCCAGCTTAGCCCGTCCATTTGGCTTTGGTTTGCCGTTATGCCCACGTCGCACTCGTCGTGGTAACTATACGGCCACGTCCCGTCCGTGGTGGCCGCATAGCCGGCTCGACCCAGGTTTCCCATCGTCCAAAAACCGGGCCAGAGACCCGAAACATCGCCGCGCCCAGGCAGGGATATGCTGGCTTCGATATGCCCGCCTGTGAAACACAGCTTGTTCCACGATTGCAACATGCCTGACCGATAGTTCAGGTCATGGTTGCGGAACATATCGAACCGGATCTCTAGGGCTCCGTTTTTGGTCGTGACGGCATCCGGGTCGTACCACTACACACTGAATGTTAACATTGAGTTCATCAAGTTCATGTTGGTTAAGAAGTTAATACTGACCTCGAGATCGTGGGTGACACCATACCAGAGATCCACGGCCTGGAAGTAAGGATCGTCCTCGTCGTAAAAGGTCCTTCCTTCCTTGTTAAATTCGTCCGAGAACTATGATCGTTAGCATATTGCACAGGGTAAAAAGGGAAGATAGAAACCAACCACCAGCTTCAATTTCTTTCCATCGGCGGCTACTTTGCTTTTCGCCGAGTCTGGTGTATCCGGGTCGATGGGACCTGTCCGGACGTTACTGAGCAGGGGTCTGGGGCCAACATCCAGGCACAACGTGTCACCTGGGTGACAAAGCTGGCTCGCAGCCTCCAGAGCGTTCCACTTCTTTGTCGTGAAGTATCTGCGAGTACGATCAGCACAACCTGTTGGAGCGATAAAATACAAACTGAAAGAACAGATCCATACATAATTGGTATCCCAGCAGCCAACACCAGAGAGAACGTGGCGATAATGATAAGAGCCACCAGATTTTTTAGCCGAGGATTCCACGCATCCCAGAAAAACCGGTCACTGAAATCATCCTTTGGGCTCGGGTTGTGGAGGGAGTCGTCCTCCTCTACCTCTTCGGGCAATGACACCAGCTGCTCGCTGGGTTCGACGGCATAATCTTGCTTGACAAACCGGCTGGTCAGGATGCTGTTGCGTCTGTGATGGTGAGGGGTGAGGGAGGAGGACCTGGCCACCGAATTACGTGGAGACCCGCCGTCAAATGTCTGGCTTGCTGGACTGAGGCTGGCGTCTTGGGAGGATACGGTAGCTCGGGAACTTGCTTTACTAGAAGAACGTGAAGAAGGCAGGGGATACTGTGATGGTGAAAGAGAATGAATGGAACTTCCGGCCGTATCCTCAGATGAGGACACAATAGCCCTCTCGGGCATCTGGGGGAGACCCGAGCTATCACTGGACGGGTATTCCGGCAGTGAAGGCGACTCGGAAGGGGAAGGGGAGTTGTCAGACGAGTCGACAGATTGACTGTCGTCGACGCCAGGGTTTGGAGAGGGAGTTGGAGGGCTAGAAGCCGGTGAGTTACTCCGATATTGCGAAGATAAAGACACATAAGAAGAAGAAGAAGAAGAAGAAGAAGAAGAAGAAGAAGAAGAAGAAGAAGAAGGGGAACTGGGACGAGCAATGATGGACATGGTGACGAGGATGTGAACTTGAGGTATAAAGGCTATGAGGCAATAGATGACAACTGCAGGAGATACACGAAGATGAAAGCTGAAAGCTAACAAGTTGTGACAGGACAATAGAATCGATGGAGTTGGAGCGTGTGAAGTAGCGAAAGCGAGAGTTGGAGAAAGTCAAGTCGATGGAGGGACGAGAGCACGTTTATAAGTAAAAGCAGTTAGGCAGCAGGCTGGTTGCCTACGGTGCAGCAGCCTACCTGTTGCCTACGAGAACCAACCTTCAATGGCTGCCTGGAGGAGGAATAGGCTCCCATGGCCAGGCAACAGGCCATATTATGGTTAGGGCTACTACCGTATGATGCCATTGACTTTTCTCGGACGGGTGGTTCTGCAATCCAACAGCAGGCCTTTCAATAATAACTTCGAATTACGAAAATCCTGGTCACTCAGTCGGAATTGCCTGTCCCAGAGAAAGCTTGGGGAGGTATGATGCCGGACATTGAAGGCAGACTTGCTAGTTGACGCCTTGAATCTGCGACATCCTGATGATAGGGTTAGGGCTACGCCATAAATGCTCTCCTTCCCTCAACGCTTCCTTCTCCCATGTCAGGAACAGCTAACCCAAAGTCACAAACCAGAATTCCAGGTAACAGCTACTAATTTTTAACGTTGAACGCATACAACAATGGCATTTTCTTCATTCTCATTCTCACGGTGCTAGTAGTGGATATGTAGTGGATTGCTAGATCAGGCGGTACCCCATAGTTGGCACCTAGCAGTTTAAGTTTTGTTGCGAAATTGATTTCAATGATTTCAAGATTTGTTAGCTAATGCTCCTGGTCCCAATTGCCATGACGGTATGATGAGATTGAGACTGAATGCGATCGAGGACTCAAGGCGAAGGCAATGAGCTCACTCGGGAGTCGGAAGTCGACAGCCGGAAGTCGGTGCTTCGCCGTCAAAAAATGTGTTTGGCTTGTTTGCATAAAACTTCTATGATAGGCGGACTCCGAGCCGCAGACGCCAAGATCAAATCTCACCGCCTTCGCCCAAAATTTTCCAAGACGACAAGACTTCAACCACAGTCGATAATAGTATTGCTCTGCTGCACATAGATAGTAGACCTTGTCTACGGAATAAATACAGTACATATTCTTTCTTCTGCAGCCGTTGCTACTGTTCCTGTCAGAAGGACCAGAAAGAAAGAAAAGGTCATGGATGACATTGAGGTTGGTCATGTCAAACTTCCTCGTGCCGCTCACACGACCATTGGGGAAAATTGACGACCATTGTTTTCATAGGAACGGCTGCGAAGCCATGCACAGGCTTTTGACGGTCTACTGTCTCTGATTCCTGCCAAGTACTATTATGGGGATGATAATAGTGTATGTGCTTCGTCTCTTTTCTTGTCTGACCAAAGCACAAATTAACACTAATTCTCTTTTTCTCAGGACCAATGGCAGCGCAAGAAGCAGACCAAGGAACAGGCCCGGGAGGCTAAAAGAGCCAAGCTAGATCCGGAGTCGACCAAAACTGCCAAGGACGTGATGGAGGAGAATGCTCGGAAACGTAAGCGAGATGAGGAGGAGGAAGAGGAGGAGGAGGAAGGTGCCGGGTCTGGTTCATCCGATGGAGAATTGGGCTCAGAGCGTCCCGGCGAGGGAATCAAGAGAGGCGATAACAAGTCTAAGAAGCAAAAACAGGCCGAAGCCGCTGGCGAGAAACCGAATGGTGTCTCGGGCAAGGAAGAGGCAGAAAATCGAAAGAAATTGAAGGAAGAGAAGAAGGTTCAAAAGAAAGAAGCACAGAAGGAAAAGCGAAAGGCTAAGGAGGCTGCGAAGAAGGAAAAGACTAAGTCGGATGCGCAACCTGCCAAAGCCGAACACGCGTCGCAGAATAAAGAGTCAAAACCCAGCGAACCTAAGAACGACAAACAGGAATCTCCACCTGAAGCGGAAGACGACGACACCGATGACGGAGACGCAGACGAAGACGAAGACGAAGCGATTCCCACGGAAAAGCTCCACCTCGAATTCAACCCTGAAGCTCCAGAGAACCCTTCTTCCGCTTCCTCAGATCCGAACTCTCCTAGGTTCGATACGTCGAACCAGAACTCCGGCAGTTCTTCCGTCTCTTCAATCGTACCCCCCGCCGCGCCTAACGATACCTCGAAAAAGCCATCGGACGAGAATAACAAGCCCCCAAAACCAAGCCCGGAAGAGCTAAAACAACGTCTACAAAAACGCCTCGATGAACTACGCGCAGCTCGCCACGCAGACGGCCTAAACGGCCGACCAGCACGAAATCGCCAAGAATTGATAGAAGCCCGACGACAAAAAGCAGAGCAAAGAAAAGCGCACAAGAAACTCATGCGACAAAAGCAAAAGGAAGAAGAGCAGAAGCAAAAAGACGAAGCCATGGCACGACGTTTCTCACCCGGCGGGTCAGGATCACTACTCGCGTCGCCTCGATCACCGGCGGATTCTATCGGGTCGAACGGCAACGCAAACTTTGCATTTGGCCGAGTCGTGTTCGCGGACGGCCAACAAGCGGATCCCAGTTTGACCAATGTTCGGGACAAGTCGAAGCGTCATGGACCTCAAGATCCCGCCACGGCGCTCAGAGCGGCAGAATCGAAAAAGGCCCGTGTTGCGGGATTGGACCCTTCGAAGCGCGAGGACATTGAAGAGAAGGACATGTGGCTTAACGCCAAGAAGCGTGCGCATGGAGAGCGAGTTCACGACGACACGTCACTGCTGAAGAAAGCGCTGAAGCGCAAAGAGTCGGCCAAGAAGAAGAGTGAGCGGGAGTGGAAGCAACGGCACGAAACGGTGATCAGGAATCAGGAAATGAGACAAGCTAAACGCGAGGAGAACCTGCGAAAACGAAGAGAAGAGAAGGGACAGAAGGGCAAGAAGGGCAAGAAGGCCGGTGCTGGTGAGAAGAAAAAGGCTCGACCGGGATTCGAGGGGAGTTTCAAGGCCAAGGTTGGAGGGAAGAAGAAATGAACGGTAAAAGTCGTCTTGCGGAACACATCAAGGAAGTGAAAGAAAGAGACGAGAAGTTTTGAAAAGGAAAAGGGAAGGGCATAGACATAAAATGCCCTTGGTAATGGTTKTTTTTTTTTTTTTTTTTTTTTTTTGCTTTGTTTCTTGGGGGGTTCTGGATGACCTATTCTTATTCCTTTACCACTACTATTGACACTGTCATGTCTGAGAGCAAGTCTACCTGTGAATACTCATAACACCAATCCGAAGCTCTCAGGAAATAGATATCTTGACACTTGCGAAATCACACTGTTTAATAAACTAAACACGAAAGGGATATAATGCGTCGCAAAATCCAGCAGAATCCATCACGTATGTACAAAGCACAACAAGAAAAGAAAAGCGGGAAGAACCTCATAATCATCTCTTGCTCCCTCAAACAAACACAAATAAACATCCGAATTATTTTATTTTATCGATAAGGAGCATCCGCTCTGATGGCACTAGCAATCTCTCCCTCCCACTTGTCACCGTTGGCGAGCAGCTTCTCTTTGTTGTACAGCAACTCCTCGCGCGTCTCAGTAGCATATTCAGCATTGGGAGCTTTAGAAAAGAACAAAGTCAGCCAAGTTTCTTTGGTAAAGAAAAAGAGCGGAATGAATGCCTTGCAAAAAAACTTACTCTCAACAATAGCATCCACAGGGCAACTCTCCTGGCAGTAACCGCAGTAAATGCACTTGGTCATGTCAATATCGTATCTGGTCGTGCGACGGCTCCCATCTTCACGCTCTTCAGCTTCGATGGTGATGGCCTGGGCGGGACAGATGGCCTCGCAGAGCTTGCAGGCGATACAACGCTCCTCACCGGTAGGATAGCGACGTAGGGCGTGTTCGCCACGGAAGCGGGGAGAGATGGGGCCTTTTTCAAAGGGATAGTAGATGGTGTATCTAGATGATCGTTAGTTATTTATGTTACTCCATACATTATTCCAAGTAAATAAGAAAGAGATGACCGAGATGATCGAAACCATCTCTTATCATTAAATCCGGGGTCTGGGGTAATATTATATTGACTTACGCTGGCTTGAAAAATTGCTCCAGCACAACGTACATGCCTCGGAACATTTCACTTAACAGGAAATACTTGCTCGCCTTGTCCAGCGAGGATTCTGATGACTGATCCCATCTCTTCGGAGGGGGGATACGGAATCCGGGTGGGGGAGGGCCATAGGGCGTAGTTGGTCGGGGACCCGAGGTTGAGAAGTTGGCGATGGAGGAGCCGCGACCAAGGGACGAGGAGACCAGGGACGAAGCCGGGCGACGGCAGGCGAGCAGCCTTGCAGCAGAAGACGACGCCATATTGTACATTCCTAGGAGTAGATGTTGTTGTTGAATGGAGAAGTTGGAGATATCCGAGTCCGAGATATATGACGGTACAGAGTAGAACTGGAGACGTGCTTAGGTCATGAGAAATGCCGAGCGCTGATTGGCCAGCGGCAGGATTTTGCTGAAGCATCATCGAACCTCATTTCTGCCGCTCCAACCATTCCTATCAGATTCCCTACAGAGTACTATACCACTACTCACTCTCAAAAACCCTTTTATACTCTCTTCCACCATGTTCCGCTCCGCCATTGTCCGCTCCCTGAGAGCCTCCGTTCCCCGCGCCGTCAGGTCGCCCGCTGCATCCTCTCTCCGGATCCGCAGCTCTCCAGTCGCCGTCCGTCCTTCTCAACAACTCCCCTCGTGCTTTACGTCTCAGGCTTTTAGATTCTACTCTGCTCCCGCGGGTCTCGGAAAGGATGAGGTTGAGGGCCGGATAGTCAACCTGCTGAAGAACTTTGACAAGGTTCGTTGGACCTGTTTTGCCATTATACCGAGAGGACCAGGAAGAGGACTAATGTAGATTTATGACAGGTTTCTGATGCTAGCAAGGTTAGTTTCAGCATATACATGTCTTAGAGAAGAGACCGCTGGAAATTGGGATATGAGAATCATGGAGTAGACTATTGTCTAATACATCACAGATTAACGGCTCCTCTCACTTCACAAATGACCTCGGCTTGGACAGTCTGGATACCGTCGAAGTCGTAATGGCCATTGAGGAGGTATGTGAGGGTACTTGGATTGAGTTGGAACCAGCTTACTGACTTTGGTGTAGGAATTCAGCATTGAGATTCCGGACAAGGAGGCCGACTCCATCCACAGCGGTAAGTCATAGTTACTTACGTTGGCATCGCCGGTATCGCATACTTATATATCGTCTCTCAATCTAGTTGACAAAGCTGTCGAGTACATCCTCGCTCAGCCCGATGGTAAGTCGACCACACCACAGTTTGGACAGGATAGTCCCTGTACAACCAGATTGACACCCGCTGACCCCCCGTCTAGCTCACTAAATATGTACATTAATAGATCCGACTGAGCTGGGGAGTGTCAGGTAGACAATATAAAGGGGAGATAGTGTGAGATTCACGACAATACCGGTCCAACCTCCATAGAACTCGAGGATCCTTGCGGTCTCCAGGCACCTTGCCATTTGCTTTTCGTTCTACATTACTACTTGTTTCCTGTACGGCGCTGTATATCATTGAATGTCATGTTTGATATGGTATTAAATTTGGAATCTTTCAAGCAGTTTGGAGTCTATGATAGTACGTATTCCTCTGTTCAGGGTTATTTTAGGGTCATCGGCGCGGTAGGAAGGTTGATAATATCAAGATCTCTCCGCGAACACGAGACCACCAAATTAATGCGGCAATCCGTTCTTCTGCCATTCAACTCTACTTCATACAACAACTACAACAGCAACTACTACTACTACTATTCTATACTACTACTGCTACTGCTATTGCCAATATTCATCCTTTATTCCACTCATTGTTCTCCTGTTTCCACCTCGACGATCTTGGCTTTCCACTCTTCCCTCCTCTCCCCTGACAATTCTTGTCTTCCGCCCGCTCGATTGGAACGAACGTTTTATGTCCATCGACACAGACCACCAATAGCTGAGCAAAAAGCCGAAGCAAACATAGAATAAGAAGAAGAACAAAATAGAAAAGAACTTCCTCTCCTAACTCGATGGCCTCGACCGAAGGCTTAACACGCCGGAGAGGCGGTAATCGGGCCGCAGGCGGAGACGACAACGAGGACAGTCGAGTCTCGTCGCCCCTTTCCAGAAACGGTTCTGTGCTCGACAGTCGCACTCCCGAGACGTCGTTTACGAGCGGGGAGAATGGCCACAAGGTCGTGTTTGATCCGAAGGATATAAGCGAGAGTTATGAGAGGAGTAAGCAGCCGAAGTTGACGTTGATGGAGGAGGTTTTACTGTTGGGATTGAAAGACAAGCAGGTATGTATGGGGCATTTATTCCTCTTGTCTTGACGGTGTGACTGATTGATTAATTGTTGGTTGGTTTCTTCGATGGTACATAGGGTTACTTGTCGTTTTGGAATGAGAATATCTCCTACGCCTTACGAGGGTGCATTGTCATTGAATTGGCGCTTCGCGGCCGAATAAGCATGCAAAAGGATCCTTCGCGACGGCGGTTTCCGTTAGCCGATCGAGTCATCGAGGTTATTGACGATTCATTGACGGGCGAGGTTCTGCTAGACGAGGCACTGAAGATGATGAAATCAAGCGAGAAGATGAGTGTCAATTCGTGGATTGACCTAATGAGCGGTATGCTTCAACCCGTTCTTTTGGAAGCAGAAGGAAAAGGTGGTAACCAGTGCTGACCAAGTCGCGTGACTCGTTAGGCGAAACATGGAATTTAATGAAAATCGGATACCAACTTAAACAAGTCCGCGAACGACTCGCAAAAGGCCTCGTCGACAAGGGAATCCTCCGCACCGAGAAACGCAACTTCCTCCTCTTCGACATGGCCACGCATCCCGTCGCGGACGGAGGACCGAAAGACGACTTACATAGACGAGTGCGCAACATCTGCAGCAACCGGACCGTCATCATCCATCCGAACGTGTGGTTACCGGAGGATGTTGAATTCAGGTATCTGCGGACGATCGTAATGGTATGCGCAGCCTACGCGGCCAACGTGCTAGAGAATGCGCTGGTCACGATGAGCCACGAGGCTCGAGAGAGAGCCTTTGCACAAGTCGACGAGCTGCTATCCGAGTACTCGCAGTGGCCGTTTAACCGGAGAGCGGGTGGTTCGCAGGCCATTGGGGCCAATTTGGCGCAAGCCGTGAATGACGAGGTTAACAGGGGCAAGGATAAAGAGCTTCAACTTGAGGTATGAAACGGGTTGCTTGTCAATTACAGTTGAAATTGATGCTAACCTTACACAGATTGTTGCTGCATGTTTGAGCGTTTTCACGAGACTCGATTCCTTACTCTAGCGGTTTCTCACCTATAACATTCTTGCTATCTCTTAATTCTACATATTTTTCTTTTCTCTCGCCTGGGACCAGTTCCTCCTGTTTTCCGCATTTACTTCGCCTTTCTCTCGCCTTATTCAGGGAGGAAAAGGCCGACTCATGAATCTATATCTGGTTGGTTGGTTGGTTGGTTGGTCGATTGGGTTTTTTTCTTGGTGTAGTTTCTTCTCTTTTATTTCCTTCTTCGCCAGCGTTATGCCAGGTTTCTTTTCTTGTTCATCCATCCATATTCGGCTTACTTATAAAGTTACCTATTCTCCCTTTCTTCGGTACATGTATACCCTTTGCCTTGCCTTGCCTTGCCTTGAGCGGATGTCAATGAATAGAAGTCAAAGGATATGTGTATGTATGTGTTATAATAGAGTTTGCATTGGTTGATTGATTCATTCATTGGATTGACTACCTACATACAATACCTACTGTACAACCTCAATTAACCCTAAGCACCACCATACCAGTCCCAGTCTCACTCTCACTCTCACCACTACCGCTGCTACCACTGCTACCACCACCCAACGCCTGCCCGCCATCCCACAACTCCACAACCCTCTTCACCCGCCCCCGAACGGTCCCCTTTTCCACCAACTCCATAATACACCGCAACGCCTCCCCATCAGGCCGAACAGAAACAAACCCACTCCTAACACCCCTGCTTTCCGAATGGGGCAATTGGGCGTGTGCATGGTTGTGCCCAGACCCAACCCCAGCCCCAGCCCCAGCCCTGTGACCAGAAAAACCATCACCATCACCGTCACCATCCGCAGATGCAGATGCAGAAAGACCCGCAGCAAACCCAACCCCCCCACCATTCACACTCAACACAACCCCCCCATCGCGAACAACGGCCGGGGCATGCGACTGTCTATATATCTCCCCGCCGGAGGAGAGCGGGTTGGAGCAGTCCAGCACGATGTCGACGGGGGTCCAGTTGTGGTGCGTGAATTGGGAGGCGAGGTTTATGTCGGTTGTGGTTGGTTTGCGGGTTGATTTGGGGCGGATTTGGAGGGTTTCGTTTATGTTGTTGTTGTTGTCGTTTTGGTTGTTGTTTTGGTGGGTTTGCGTTTGTGTTGGTGATGGAGAAGTAGCGCAGATCCAAACGGAATCTGAATTCGACTTCTGGCCTGGCAATGACGACGACGACGACGACGACGACGACGACGACGACGACGACGACGACGACGGGAACAACAACGGTGATCGTAACAAGTTTATGCATTGATATCCGACCTCGCTTTCTAACGCGTCTGCTATGAGGATTCGCAGTGGGCCATTGTCATCGTCAACATCACCATCACCATCTACCTGATCCTTATCACGACCACCACCAACTCTATCCCCCCGCATACCCCTCCTCTGCTCCCATCTCGATCCCCGCCCCGGTTCAACCCCGGCATACTCGCCCGAGAACAGCGCCTGCCAAGCCGTCAACGCGGGGAGTGGTATACTCGCCGCCTCGACGCTACTGACATTCCGCGGCTTAGGGGCCAATTCCGTTTCCGTGGCGAGGATGTAGTCTGCCGCTGCCGCTGCGGTAGTAGCAGCGGTAGTAGTAGCAGTAGCAGCAGTTGCAGGTGGAGGAGCATTTAGGGAATCAACGCCGGTGCCGGCGTTGGCGTTGAATTTGTCGTTGTTGATGTCATCGATGTCAACGCCGGTGTTGTCATCGCCACGATGCTCTCGTACGACACCGACGACCTCCTCGTCGACCTTGAATCTGGGTCCGCGCGGGCTTGAGTGGTCCTCTGATGGTGTTGCGATGACGGTTCCGCAGAAGCTGTGCACGGGTGGGGGTCTTTGGGATTTGGGTGGTGAGGTTGATGTTGGTGTTGCTGTTGATGTTGATGTCGGCGGAAATAGGAGGAAAGCGTGGTTGTTGTTGTCGTTGTCGATTGCTGCGGTGTGGACTTGGATTAGGTATTGGTTCGAGGCGGGGATGGGGACGGGGTGGGTTGTTGTGAAGGTGTAGGTTGGACCGGTGTTGGTGTTGTTCTTGTCGGAGGAGGAGGTGGTGGTTTGAAGTAGGGCTTTCATGGTCTTCGGGATGTAGGTTTGGGGATCCATGGTGGTTTGGTTGCGTTTGGCGGGCTTCATGGTTGCTTCTTTAGGTATGTTTTTGTTTTTCTTTTTATGAGTTTCTGATTGTTTATTTCAATTCAATGAATTCGGTTCTTCATTAGGCGTTCAGTCGTTATAGGTACAGTTTATGTATTATTATGGGAGGCTGTCATGTTGACGTAGACATCGTGGACCTTGATATGATATGCTCAGTAAACAACGCCACAGGCAATAGGAAGAGAAAACAAACCCGGAAACATAACCGAAGCTCGTCGGGTCTCGTTAAGCGGTGCTGTGTCATGCCATGCTTCAAATCGACATAGCATTGAAGGTAACGAATGACCGAAGATGAACACAAGAAAATAACCGCATTACTCCAACCTCTCCTTCTCACTCAACTGATCAACCAGCTCATCCAACTCCTCCGGCCGCTCAAACACCCGCCAAGCATGCCTTGGAATGCCATTAAACGCCTTATCAAACCGCTCCGGGGTATTATTCCGCTCCATATGCGGCGCATTAGTGACCCTCCTGATAAAAATCGCCCGAATCCATCCAGGATACGTCCGATGCATTTCCGCGTACGTCTCGGGGTCTTTCTGCGTCGAGTCGCCAACACACACAACCCGGCGTCGCGGGAACCAGTCGTGGATCTTCTGGATCCGACCGCTTTTGAACCCCTGCGTGTTCTCCGTGAGTGATTTGTGGAGGCCCTCGAGACTCAACACGGAGTACGTGCGGAGCATGAGCGTGCCGTGGTTATAGTTTGACCGGACGAAATCGCGTAAGAATGGGTATAGGTTGTACGGCGAGGCGGAGACGTAGAACCACGCCGGTGAGGAGAGCTTTTCCTGGACACGCGCGTAGAACTCTGGCATTCCCTCGATCGGCTTTGGATCCTCTGCGAACGTCGTACGCAGAACACCCGTCATGTCAGGCGTCATGGTATGCTTGATCGTATCGTCGATATCGGAAACCACCAACCAACCCTCCGGACGGGCCAGGGTCAGGTCCATCGACACGGGCTTCTTTTCATCCCAGTTATGCAAAAAGGGCTGGACCACTTCTACATCCCCGCTGTGGTGGAGATGGGGAAGAGGATGACGATGACCATGATGATGATGATGACCCGCCCGCACAATCTGCGAACACACACCACTACTATCCGCGGGCCCGATCTCGTGAACCTGCCGATGAGGATGCGAGACGGGAATATTCAGCTTCAGCACCGTCCCCGGCGCGACCGAGTAGAGGAAGGGCTGAAGGCGCGCTTCGATGCGCTTCCGCATCACCTCGTCGCTGCCGGTTTTGCCATCTAGGCCGGATTCATCGGCGACTTGGGCGATTGCCGCGTCGATGCTTTTGTTGGTCGCTTTGTGGAAGACGCAGGCGACGATTTCGGCGTGCCAGTAGTAGTGGTCTGTTTTTGTAGGGGTGCTGTTGTGCTCATTGTGGCTCGTTTCGGAGACCGACGCGTGGTATGCCGTGCTGTCCAGTAACCAGACGATGTTCTTGTCGGGGTGAGCCGTTGGTTGTGCTAAGCGGTTCCTTGATCGTCGGAGTAGAGCAGTGATGTACTGGATCACGCCGATTACGGCCATTATTGCGGATGAACAGAGGAACCAATGCATCAGCGGTAGAGACTGAAAGTATAGACCCAAATTCCAATTAAGTGGTTACTGGCGAGGCGAGGAATTGAAGGGTTTTGAGAAAGAGCAAAGGAGTGGCTTTGGATCCGATCGGCGCTTTTTTGACATCACCCGATGCGATGCGATTAAGGGTCTTTTTGGTGCGCATCATTAAGTTTCACATATATTTTAGTGTTGAGCTCGGCAGGAGAGCGCGTGCCTTTCCTCAAGTCAGTCGTTTCGCCCTTAGTTTCGCGAACCGCACAGGATGACTCTCAGACTCTGCCGTGTGACATTCTGCGCCTTTGTTGAATCGTCACTTGATTGGAGTTGATCCGGGGATCTCTACGGAATAAAGGCGATTCTGACTGTTTTGCAGGCTTCAAAGGAACAACCCGAGATCGTAACAAGACGTTTCAGTCATATGCATCAAACACGCATAGGGCACCCCGAAAAGAGCCGGTTATATCTACAGCGCGGCCCGTGATTCTCGGACCCCATGATGGACCCTGTCGAATGCAAGCCTCAGGCGACATCGAATGAAACACAATGCATGCAGCATCTGCGGTACAGTACGGGGTACATACATGTGCACTGCAGCGCCATCCATGTCGCGCGAGGCCTCCGAATCAAATCGTCTGCCGCCGTTGTGGAGACTCTGGAGAGCGGTTGTTTTTGGGGGGATCTCGGAAATTACCTATTCCGCGCCGGTCGGTACCTTATTATTCTGCCTGTGTTTACCGCCCTCACCACATCGTCTTCCTCAAGCCTTCTTTCTTCCTTCTTCCTTCTTCCTTCTTCCTCCAACTTGCATTCGACTTGCATTCGACTGAACTAGTTCGAGACGATCTTCTTGGGATATCAGCAAGTGCTCAAATGCGGTTACTGTGTAATGCATCATACCATGTCCAACTCAATTGGGCGCTTATATCCTGCAGCGAGGGTTCATGATTCGACGATAAGTCGATAACTGACGGCCAACCTGCATGCCTAACTGTTCTCCGCTCTTAGCCTTTCGTGTTATAAAATTCCGGCCTTTTTCCTAAGCATCACAATGAAACGTTCCGATCCTTGGAGCGAGGAACACCCGCAGAAGCGGCGTCGTCTTCCTCCAGCTGATTTGAACGTAGATATTACTTTGGCGCCCTCGCCATCTACCTTCAGGAGGCATTCCCACACTCAGGTCGGTTCTATGCACGTGGTCTACTCGCCATTACGCTCTTTTACAAGTCTGACTTTATAGAAGGAGCAGTGTACTCCTAAGACACATCATAATCGTCTACCTAATCCCAAGGCTAGTTGGATCATCGACTGGATACCACAGCCGCCGACAGGCTGTGTCAACGATAGTATTAGCAACGAACTCGATGACATTGGCGTTAGGCGGGTCGACGATTTTATGGCTACTCCTAGTGTCCCGCGCAAGCGGTCGCGCCTGGGGTCTATGGCTGATTCGGTTAACGCCTCAGACAACACACGATCCCCCTATTATAGTGACCCTGGCTACCCGACCCAACTGGAAGATCATGGCTGTTATATGAGAAAGTCTAAAGCGGGTCCAGACTCAAACGACATTGCGTTTTCCCAGCATCTCCTCCAGCATAAGGCGCAACAAATTCCAAGTGACACTATGTTCGAGGACTTGGATAACTTCTACAACATGCTCAGTGGCCGATCAGAGACGTATATTCTCTGCTTTTTACATTTCTTGTTGATGCCTGGTGCGGAACCTTTCTTTTTCCGTGGCCAAAGTCACTTAGAGCACGTCGTTGACGGACTCAATGACTCTTGGACGATAGCTGAGCAGATACATGGACCAACGCCGCAGCCTGACCATTCGCGCTGCCTTAAGAAGTCTGCTTTCGATGAAGAGCAACGGCGAAAGCTACGAAGCATACCGGCCGAAACATTTTCTTACGCTGTCCGAGACAACCAGTACTTTCCTTACCTTACCTGCGAGATCAAAAGTAGTATGAGAGGTCTCGACATCGCAGACCGACAGAACATGCACAGTATGTCCATTGTTCTCCGTAGCCTCGTTCAACTAGCAGAGGCGGCGGGCGCACCTGAGAAGGTGCACCGACGCATCCTGGGCTACTCCATCTCTCACGATCTGAATTACGTGCAGATCTACGGCTATTATCCTGAGTTGGAAGAGGGGGTGAAGACTAAGTATTATCGATACCCGGTTGCGCATTTTCATATTTGGTCAGAAGAGAACAAGTGGAAATGCTACAGCTTCGTCGAGAAGCTGGACATTGACTTCGTTCCCAGGCATATCGCGCTTGTGAAAGAGTTGCTGGCGGGGGTTAAGTCGCCAGAGCCGTTCAAGGTCCCGCAGCCTGTAGGTCCTAGCAATGGTCAACGTACACCACCGGCCAGTGGACAACAGGGTTCCTCATATTCCGAAAACAGTAACAACCTACACATTGAGTCGACCATGAAGGAGATGCATGAGGAGATTATACAGAAACTGGAAGAGCGCGAAAATAGTCTCAAAGAGGAATTGGAGGGAAGTCGACAGGAAACGAGGGAGATTAAACAAGAGGCCAGGGAGTTTCGACAAGAGGCAAAGGAGAGAGAAGAGACATTACGACGGGAAGCAAAGGAGAGAGAGGATTCGTTACGACAGGAAGCGAAGCAACGCGAAGATAATAACCAAAAGCTGGTGCAAAGTCTAACGGATCAATTGCACCAATTGTACCAGCTCTTAAGCAGGAAGGACTCCGAGCGCACATAACAATCCAGCCGCTTTACTGTTACTATCATACAGTCTATCCAAGAACTCTTAGTCTAATTCATTCCTTGGTCGCTTTCCTCTAAAGGATAACGCAAGCCCATGCTGCCCATTGAATCGATTGGGAGCCAACCTGAGTGGGTGAAGGTCTCTCGGGGTTGGAACAATGGCACCGGCGACGTTCTTCGTCGGGCCGCAAGGGAGGGAGGGGATCCAAGGGTTCACAAAGACATGTGCCGGAGACCCGTGTTGTGATAGCCGTTGAGCCCGTGGATCCCTATCAATGTCAACCAACTCATGAGTTAGGGTATATTCACGGACATAGGATATGTGAAAGTCGACGAAGAGGAGCGGAAAAGCCTCATTTATGAGAAAGTCGTCATTATGTTCTATCATATCATCATTGGCAATTTACGAAGATTGGGGGCTCTGACAGGCTGGGGGCTACGCACACTGGGTTTTGAAAAAAAAGATATGGAAAGGTCGCAGACCTTCGCGACCTAAGACGTTTTGGCCAACTGCTTTGTGGAACGTTTGGCATTTGCCGGAGCGGAGCGGAGCGGAATGCCTATATTGTACCAGTCCAGGCCGGATAGGCTACGACTCTCCCAGATTCACACCGCGCGAGAGGGAAGCACTGATTGTTTCTCTCTCTCTTTCTGCCGTTGCATTGCAATGATTCCCGTTCGATCAGTTGCTGGTGTCGCATTGATAATGTTGTCAAACGCATCGTCATCGTCATCATCATCGTTGTCATCATCACTGTTAGCGGAGCCCGGTTTAGCATCCGAAACTTCATGCGCAGGCGCAGAAGGTTTTGGTTGCGGAACCTGAATCTTCCCCGGCTGAGGCTTGTCATCATCATCATCATCGTCGTCGGTGGGATTTTGAAACGATTTCGAGTTGAGAATCTTCTGCCGTATCTCTTTCATTTGCTCCTCATCCTCCGAGTCATCTGAAATGGCAAACGGATCCTTGTCCGCTTCATCTTCTTCACTATTTTCCTCTTCATCGTTGCTGTCATTGCTGCCATCTTCGTCCGAATTATCCGCTTTGCGGTTCGTATTACCGACGGTCCATATATCATCTGGGTTCCCCGTGTTTGCGCGACTTTCTGAATACTCCCGCTCAATCTTGACCAGCCACTCCTCCTCCGTTTTCTTCACATCGTCTTCCGTCGTGCACGCAGCGTATCGTTTCAAAAGTTGCGAGTTTATGTTAAGGAAGGCATCGCCGTATCGGAAATGTTTAAGAACATCCTTCGCCCAGTCTTCGTGTCCGCAAATGTAGAAACATGCTGCTAGCGCTTCGACGCAGTTAAGACGCCATGGTCGTCCGTAGTTCACTGTGTTCGCCGCAATAAGGTAAGGCACTAGAAGTTATCAGTCAACTGCCGCGGTATATAGGCCTTCACACCTCCGTTAGAATGTAGAACGCATACAGAGTCTTTCACATTTGCCGCCAATTCGAGACCATGGGACCTCGTTGACTCTCACCCACGAGCATTCCACCACCGAAGCTCCGTATTGCTCTAGTAGTTCTCGATCAGCCGGCGATAGGATTTTCTTCCCGTTAGGGCTTGAAGGAATGTTCGTCAGTCGCAATCCGATGTCTCAAGATCTTCCGTCCGGATTCAGAGGACTTACGAGATCACAACACCAGGAAATCGTTGGCCGATCGGAAGCTCTCGCATTAACCCGAACTGCATTAACCGCTTCCCTGAGCATCTCTTTGGGTCGCAGTGGCCCAGATCCCAACAGGCCGCTTTGTAAGGGGGTCTGGAAGATGCGCTGGACTCATTGTCACCGTCGCCGCGGGGTACAGGACGTGGGCGCGGGCGGGGAGCTGAATATTTCTTTCCGCGGGGGAGGCTGTCTTTCTTATGGCGGACCATTGTAGGTTGTGTAGTCAGGATACAGTACTCCGTAGTATGATATGAAGCAGAGGAAAATGCAAAGACGTTGGAAAAAAAGTCACATTATTGGGCGACACGTGAACTCCGCCATTTGTAGGTGGTCTTCGGCGACTCTTCCAAGTTCCTCCCAGATTACTATTTACTACTACTGTACTATTCCCCCTTTGCGCCAGTGTCATTGTCTTTTGCCGTATATAGCTGTGCTTTTTACCGTTTCTTCCGCTTCTTCTGCTCTCTCCTTCTTCTTCTCCTTTTTCAATATAACACCCTGCAAGCCGCATCAGCACGGATGGCAGCTAGGGACCAGTTCGGTGCCTATGCTGAATTGGGACTATCACCTCTCCAACGAGCTATCCGTGAGCAAATCAGGGGATCCTGGATCCGTGCCAATTACAGAAATACTGACTGACTGTCTGAACGAAGGAAATGCCTGCGATCCTTTGAACTTCGAGCCCAATCTCGCCCTGAACATCGAAGTCGCCGAGTTGATCAACACAAAGAAAGGCAATGCGTGAGTGGTTTTTTTCTTCTGAGCCCCGGTTTGGGGGAATGGCTCCTTTATCTTACGGTCTGCAGACCCCGAGAAGCGGCATTCGAGATTGTTCACCTCATCAATTCCCGGAACCAAAATGTAGCGATGTTCGCGCTGGCGGTATGTGTAGTTCAATAACACTCTGGAAGATTCGCAGCTATATGGTGTGAAAAGGCGGAAACGAATTGGTGCGAGGCATTAACCACGTTGAACAGCTCCTGGACATATGCGTCAAGAATTGCGGATACCCGTTCCATCTTCAGATCAGCACGAAGGAGTTCCTAAATGAATTGGTACGGAGGTTCCCCGAGAGGCCACCGCTGCGCGCCTCGAGGGTGCAGCATCGCATTCTGGAATCGATCGAGGAGTGGCGACAGACCATTTGTCAGACGTCGAGGTACAAGGAGGATCTAGGTTTTATTCGAGATATGCACCGCCTACTTCTCTACAAAGGCTATATTTTCCCCGAAATCCGAACTGAGGATGCAGCCGTTTTGAATCCAAGCGACGTATGTGTTGTCCCTATACACGTCTTCTACTATCCGAAAGAAAAGGGAGGAAGCCGACTGATTATGTCTAGAATCTTCGCTCGGCCGAGGAGATGGAAGAAGAAGAGAGGGAAGCTCAATCGGCCAAGTTGCAGGAATTGATTCGAAGAGGCACACCTGTCGACTTGCAAGAAGCCAACAGACTGATGAAGGTTATGGCCGGTTTTGACAACCGACACAAAACCGACTATCGGGCGAAGGCGGCGGAGGAGGTAGTCAAGGTCCAACAGAAGTCCAAGATCCTCGAGGAAATGCTACAGAGCTTAAAACCCGGGGACCGGATTGATGATAATGACCTTTTTGAGGTATGGTGACGAGACGATCTTGAGAAGACAGACAGACTCACTTTGCTTTCTGTCCAGGAACTTGCGGGAGCGCTGCAAAGTGCCCATCCAAAGATTCAGAGGATGTGTGAAGAGGAGTCGGAAGATCCAGAAGCGGTGAACAAGCTCTTGGAGATTAATGACAGCATACATCGGACAATTGAGCGTTACAAGCTCATGAAGAGAGGCGACTTCGACGGTGCGACGAGCATTCCTCAGGGCACACTGGGCACTAAAACGGGAGTTTCCAAAAACGCCAATAATGAACTATCTCTGATTGATTTCGACCCGGAGCCAACGACCAGCGAGAATGCTGAGACAGCCGCACCAGCAACGAGCTCATTGGAAAGCGACTTGCTCGGTCTTTCGTTCCAAGATCAAGCTGCGCCTCCGGCAAATAGTATCTCATTGGGACTTGGTAGGGCTCTGCAACGGCATTTGTCCTTGGTGAAATGAAGAAAGAAGCTAATACTTTCGACAGGGAATCAAATACCAGTCACGTCAAGTTTGGGAGGGCCAGGACTCTCCGCTTCTCCTGGGCTTCAAACAGCGCCAGCTGGCCTCCGACCAAGTCACGATATACTCTCTTCCCTGAACTCGTCGCCATCCAACTCTCAATCGCCGTCCATATCTCCACAGCCACAACAACCAACCACAGCCACTTTAGCCACTCCCCCAGTTGATCCGTTTGCATCGTTGATATCCGGCAGTCCTCGAACGTCAACGCCCCTCTCAATGGGACCATCACAGACCCAGCGCGCAACGCCACCGTCATCTTCTCTCCTTGATCTGGGTGGTCCCAGACAATCGTCTCCAGCAACACAAGCATCGACACAAAATGATAATAAAAACGCGGACGACGACGAGTGGAACTTTGCATCTTCGTTACCAGAGAGCAACACACTCCCAAGCACTAACAAGGTTCTAGTATCAAATTCCTCGTTACGAATTGACTTTGCAGTGCGTCGACAACCGAATAATGGCCGGCAGATTTATGTAGTGGCTCTGTTCTCGAACAACACCAACCAACCATTAAGTGAGCTACATTTCCAAGTGGCAGTGGAGAAGGTTAGTAGCAAGAGCTCGGCAAGATGCTTCGACTCCCCTTGTTCAACCAAGCTGACAGGTGTCTACAGTCATACAGCCTCCGACTCCGGCCGCAATCCGGACGAAACATATTACCATTTCAACAAAATGGGGTGCAACAAGAGCTGTTACTGGAAGGAATCGAGAATGGCAAAGGGAATTCGGTGAAGATCCGATTCAAGGTATCCTACCGGGTTGGAACGGAAGTCAAACAAGAGCAAGGAATGGTACCAGCGTTGGGAATATCGTGAGAAGTATCATACGGAGTACTAATACATTTATTTATTTGTCTTTTATGGATGTTCGTTCAAGTTGGGTTTTAATAATTGCTTGGATTGTGTATAGGATTGAACGAGGTATTAATTCAATCAACCAGCAGCTATTCAACTTGACTCGACAATTGATATCCGTCGTCTGACTATCACTATTGACCTGTCATAACTTCAATGTTTCTTTGTCCAGCGGTTCTCTCGGGTCCCTGCGGTTTCTCTCGAGGAGTCGGCGTGTCGAAAATAACCTCTTATCTTACGCTGATATTCAGTACTAATCTTTGTCAAGACTCAGCCCGCTCCTCTGCTTCAAGTTGACAGCCGCCTTTCCAACATTTTCAAATGCCCTAATGGTACTTATTTGCCATTCTATTACTGCCATACTATAGCTAATAAAGAAAATCTAAAGATAGCATCCGATTCCGCACAGAAGCCGAGGTCCAGGAGGGAAAGGATATAAAAGGACAATATGAATACCTCAAATCAATTGAACATGCGCAGAGATCTCGGATTCTTTCTTACTCAGCTTAAAGATCACCAACCCTAGCCCTAACCAGCTCAGATATGCAACTCACCACCCTCATCGCCGTCCTTGCGGCTACTGCCGCTACGTTCGTCACGGCCGCCCCGTCAGGAAATGCCACCATAAGTGCCAGGGATAACTGCTACCCTGACGACTTTAATTATTGCGGGGTTAGTGTCCACTTGTCCATTTCATTGTACTGTAGCTGGCATATCATAACTCTAACCAAGTGCCATCAATATTTCTCCTACAGAAATGCTCTGGAGGCAAATGCAAAATTGATGGTGAAAAATAGTAAGTACTATCGCATTGTTGCTCCTATGATACACACTCAAACATGCAATTGCACGACTGCTGGAATATAACATTGAAGTACAGAGTACTAACCTAATTGATAACAATCTATTAGTTCCTGCACATATGGTGCTGTATGAAGCCCTTCGGCCCCTTCCTGTACCATACACATATATAATATACCGTATCACAGGCCGTCAATCATAGCAGCAATGGCGTGGTTGCTGGCTGGATTCCATTGATGTTGCGGTACGGCGCACTACGTACATATACCTAATAGCTGACTTGGGATACGTACGCGGCTTATGTTAGTGCTACCATGATGGGTTTCCATGTTTCTCTGATGATCTGAAAACAATTTATTGTGCCGATGCAACGGTAAGCTCTCGCTAGTCGGCTTGAACCCTGCAGTTTAATTTCGTTTGCTAATAGCTATGTAAATGGCTTAGGAGTAGTCGGGCGGCGCAGCACTGGGGATTCGTGATTCTTGAAAGTGCTTTTTCGTCCGCTTTCGTTTCGTTATTCGATTACGGGCACTGTCCCCAGCTCTCTCCTCTCCCCCTATGTTCTGTACGTGCAGGCTACAGCCTTGTGACGATTCGTGTGATTGAGGTTTTTGAGGTTACTGATAATCAAGTCTTTGAGCTTGTCTTTTAATAAGTTACATACATGAAATGATATTTTTAACCATACATCCGTCATTTCGTAGCCATGGTTGACAGCATCATACATAGGTACCCGTCGATCGATTCGGCAGTATCTTCCGAGATCTACCTATGATAGCCAACGTTCCCTAACCTGATTGGCCGAGCTTAATGGTGGGGTAAGCGCGCTAACCGTGATAAGTTAGTACAAGTTGGGTCTGTCACTTCCGCATGTGCCGCGCCAAGACGCTTACCGAGAAGCCCCTCCTGTTCGTGTTCTCGCAGAAAACTCGTCTCATCCCAAATCAGAAAAATAATCAATAATTTCACACGTTTACAGTTCCTTTGTACCCATATGAATATGGCCAATGTTGTCAGGGAAACCTGATCGTTTTAAGTATTGATCTCGTCGTTCGCGAATGATTCTCCCGGCACCCTATCGCCAACGATCAGCGAAGTGAAGACCCCAACGGTCGAATTTCCGGGAAAAGAATGATGATGAATGTGCTTTGGGAGTGAAAATGTGAGATCAAAGAGCAGGCTAATGAACTTGAAGTTGAGGTTATCAATCATATCATTGTCCTTAGAGACTCAAATATGGCACCGACGGAGTTCAGCTTTGATACGGATTACATACCCTTGTCAACAACCTACATAGGGCGACGACAAATGGGTGTTCATTGAATTTGTGAAACCGCTTTGGAATGGCCTCACACGGAGTAATCAACCAGCGGCAATTTAACTTGTCTCGACAATATCCATCATCTGGCTATCATTTTTGACCTGTCATATGTTGCCCCTCCGTCGGTTTCTTCGAAGTTCGTGCCCTTGCAGTTATTATCGAGGAATTGACATGTCAAAGACAATGTCTTGTCTAACGTCTTGTCTTACGCAGATCTTCGATACTAACATGAGTTTGGATCATGGCTATCAACCGACCTTATATAGATGTAGAGTGAGTATTTGCGTCGATATATTTTTGATAGATGCAATTATAAGCTGTCAACATTCCTTTGTGAAGACTCAGCCCGTCCTCCGCTTGGCAACCATCTTCATTCAACGTTCTCGCATGCCCTAACAATAATATTTGTCATTATATGATAATTATGCCAGACCAGCTAATAAAGAAAACCTATACATAGTGTCCATATGGAGGCCAAGACCCTGAAGGGAAATAACATAAATAAGACAATTTCTCATATCAATTGAATATGCACATGGACCCTAAATCCTTTTGCTTTCAACCCAAAGACCACCAAACCTAGCCCTAACCAGCTCACCAGTCAATCCAAACATGCAATTTACCACCCTAATCGCCGTCCTTGCGGCTACCACCTCTACATTCGTCACAGCAGCCCCATTTGGAAATTCGACACTGAGTGCTAGGAAGAACTGGAACTGCAATGCCACATATTGTGGAGTTAGTGCCTATCTGTCTACGCCACTAAAACGAATTTTCCTATCAATTGATCTAACCATGCTATTTTATCTTTCCACAGTACTGCAATGGAGGCCAATGCAGGATTTATTACGACAACAAAGATTAGTGAGTACTATCATATCACATTGTTTTTGCTCATGTATAATTTAGCAATTAAAACTGGTCAAAACACTTGAGCCATATAAGTACTAACCTTTATTAATTCGGCAGTTCATGCAACGAAAACCAGGTATGTATGATATTGACATGTTAACTTCTACATACATGTAGTAGCGTCATTGATGGTACTACATGATAAGTTATGTACTAGCTGGCAGCGATAATTACATAATTCCCGGCTTTGTCATATCGCCAATATTGACACCACTACATACACATAACTGACCGGATTGGCTACTCTAGTGCGTCCCTGAGCATGATGGGGCTCAATGCTATTCTGAAGATTTGGATGACAAAGTTGTCTGTCCTGATATCTTGGTAAGTGCCCAAATGCCAGATATAAATAATAAATTGGACGTGTTTCGCTTGTTGTTCACTTGCTAAGAGACATATGACTGGCTTAGGGATAAGGGGCTCTCCGTTTTCACTTCGAAGTTGGATTATGGACGCCGTCCCGACTTCCTTTTACGGAGTACCACAAAGGTTACTACTGGTAGCATTTGACTACATTTTGTAACTTACTGTACTGTACTGTGCCGATTCATGCAATCGATGTTACTTGAACAACTTAGTTTTTAAGCATGAAGACTCTAAGTTATGGGGTAAACCCCACCCGTCACTTTCACTCCCGAGATCTAATAAACGCTCCCCAATCTGATTGGCTGAGTTAATACAGTGGAGTAAGCGCGCTAACCGTAATAAGTTAGTACTATGTAGTTCCATGGAACTGTCACGCTAACGTCGGGATCCTTTCCTTTCCGTACAGTAAAACCCCGCTTTATGTTTATGCAACCAATTCTGACAAGGGGGTCTGTTTGCAAGTTACGGGGTTTTGCAATTAGTGAAACGTGATTTAGGGGTCTCGAGAGCGTGGTGCGCCTACATACTGAAGGAAAGAAGATATAAGGAAGCGGACGAACGGTGTCGATAAATCCAGTGGGAATGAGTTTATATCCCAGTCGGTAATGAAGCTGAGACTGGGAAGCTCAGGAGTCCTGTCAATTTTCGTGAGCAGGCTAATTTACGATGCGTATGCGAGTGTCGGTTCAAGAGTGATTACACCAGTTCAACCATCATGCATTCACAATTGGAGGTACATATCTTATAGCAAAACCACTCGCTGATTGTAGATAGGGTATAAAAAATGTAAACAGCAATAATAATATAATTTATACATAGCACCGAAGATATGAACCCCCGCCAGACGTGATATAGAAGGAAGGAAAAGGAAAACAACCAGAAAAGCGCCATATTGCTATTTTTTCGAAAATCAACCCAGCCCAGAAACAACCCTAATGAGAAAAGGAAAACGGGCAAAGAATCATATCAAACACCTTCAACCAATATGCCACTCCCCTGAAGACAAAACGAGATCATAAAGAAAAAGTGATATCATTCGGGATAAAAAGAGGACCAAAGTCGACCAACATAATAAAGTAACCAGTATAGCAAAGGCAGTAAGTATCCTTTCAGATAATAGGACGAAGTCATGGAAACATAGTTATACTTATGAATCAATCGATCGAGAACAACCGTTTCGTTTCGTTCGAACTCATTCCCGAGAAACTATCCACGACCGCAACACCATACCGCATAACCGTACAACCACCTGCGTGGTTCCCTTCCCAGAAGCCTCCTGCTCGAGGAACTTCTGGGCAACGTATAATTTGGCGCCCGCGTCTTTCTCGTTCGTCGTGATGGGATGTGGAAAGCTGCGCGGGAAGTCCGCCCAGCGTTGACCGAGATGGCGCGCAATAGCAATCGAGTAAATAACGTCCCTGTTTTCAAGGGTATCCAACAACGTCCGCGTACGAGCCAGCGTATCATCAATCTCCTTGGCCGAGCTCGCTTCATCATCATGAAGGGTCAAGAAGTGGCCGATTGTACTCCAGAAATCCAATGACCTCTGCACGATTTGATCGGGGAACGAAGGTGGATTGGCTGCTGGTTCTCGGACCGGATATTGGGATAAGAGGTTGGAGTCTGTGTGTTCTCCTGTGATCAGAGCTTCGATAACGTCGAGTCTGGTTGCAGCAGTTGTCAGGTCATTATCCGGTTTATGCTCCGCACCGTTGCTCCCATTCGACACGCTCATGACATGTCGGCAGAGTACCATAGTGCTCCAAACCACTGATGCTTCAAAACTCTCCAATCGCGCCATGACGCTAGGATCACCAATATTTCTATCGTTGAACGCATCTATTAAGGCAGAGTACTCGGCCATAAGCTGTGCATTCGCCAAGAGATGGGGCAGTCCATTCTCTTGGAACCAGCGTGTCTCGAGAAGCTTATCAATTGCAGGAGAATAAGTAGCGAGGTAGACCGCCTGTATTTCGTCAAACCGGTTCGGCTGTATTTGGACAATTGGATGAGGTGGAGGTGGAGGAATGCCCCTGAGTGCAATTAGGTCTGCTACCTGAACTTGTTTTACTAAGCATGGAAGGTAGAAGCGTTAGCGGCGTTTGCACAAGCAAAAAATGTATATATATATATTATGCAAATACGAGCCAATTGGCAGGGACATACCCTTAAAGCCAGACGATTCAGCGGCGGGCGGTGGCGGACCAGTCGTCGGTGCAGTTCCTTGCGACGGCAAGCTCCCATCAACAGCACTCTGAAGACTAGCCATATCTGAAACGGGATTGCTCTGTAGAGACGGATCGACATTAGTTCCCTGCTCGAACTGGTCGGCCGACGCAGACGGCGATTCAGACTGTCCAAGAGATTGAGGGGCAGCCGGCACGTAACCAGGCGGAGGGCCTGGAAACGCCGAAGGATCCTGGGGGTTGACCACCAGCGAAGGAGGCGGATTGGAAGGTTGGATGGCAGAAGGCGTTGAGGTTTGCGCTCTGAAGACCGGGTCGTAGCCTAAGCATTCACGCTTGCTCTTGACACAATTTCTGCACACAGGATGACCTTCATCGCACTGAACATAGCGTCAGCAGACAACCAGGAGAGCAAGTGAGCAATTTTATAGAGAATCCACGTCGATTGGGAGCGGGAGAAGGCAAAGGGGGGAAAGACAGTGGGGAGACAAAATAATAATGGCGGGGCTAAGCGCTTCTCAAGCCGCCGCAAATATCTCTCGACAACCATCGGATAGTTGTATAAAACGTATACATACCTTGATTCTTCGCTTCCGGCATGTCAAGCACCCCGTCTTTGTTCTGCGCTTTACTTCTTTCTTGTGTCTACTGCCCGACAGCATCTTGCCCGAGTCTCCTGCCATTTGGTACTGCATTTGCGGACTCGTCGCCAATCCCATCGGGTTCGTCGAGTATGATTGCATGTACTGGTCCATGGAAGACATCGACGGCATGTTCGATGGCATAGGCGATCCGATAGGAGCCTGTGGGACTTGTCCAGGTTGGCTTTGCTGTGTCTGTATAGCATTGTTGTCCACCGTCTGCGTCGCGGGAGCACTTGCTGGCATTGACGGAGGTTGAGGAGTAGTATACATTCCATTGTTCTGCTGTGGCTGCGGCTGAGCTTGAAACTGCGACTGTTGCGCAGAACCCTGCATGTAGTTGTATGTACCATTGGGCGGCGATGTGAATGTAGAAGTCGATGGGTGGTGGGATTCTCCCGTCAGATTGGTGGGAATATTGTTAGTTACACCCGGCGCGGGAGCAGCATGCTCTGCTCCGGAGCTCTCTGCATTGGACGAGGATGGTAATTGAGGCTCGAGTGGCGGTGCCTCTGAAATCGACGCAGTTGTATCGATGCCCGATAACGTAGTATCTAGCGATGGTATGGATTTGTCGATATCTGGGAGTGACGACTCAATGGAGGATATAGGTGCGTTTACGGCCGCAAAAGACGATTCTATAGGCTGTTGCGACGAGTCAATGATTGGTGCAGACGATCCCACGGACGGCAGTGAGGCCTCCACGGCTGACACACTTGCGTCTGCTTCAGGCTGAGGTATCTCCTTAGCCGGCGGATTAATCGATGAAGCAGGTAAGTCCATCGGTCCCGTTGTCTCTGCCGTATCCACGTTTGTCGGTGATTTCGACATGATGTCCGATATGTAGGTAATTCCAAATCCAAAATACCGACGAGTGTCCGGACGACCGCCAAACCCTTCACCACCGGCTCCTAGAACCAAACGTCCTCTCGTAGTATGGTAGTATTAGGGAATACGCCGTCGACAATCGAACGCTAACGACCAAGTTGAAGCCTTCTTCTTCCGTGCCGGGTCAATGATCGCAAGACTGGCATTCATTGACTATATGCAATCGCCTCTACAAAAAAAAAGCCAGAATACAATTAGCCCAAGAACCTTTCAACTGTTGCATCTTAATAAATAATTGTGCTGTCCATGCAATAGAAAAACTGCCTCTCCAAAAATAGTGCACCTGGCCCGCAAACGGAATGGAAGTGGTTGCTGTTGTGTGATTTTCTTCGTGCCTCGCGCGCATTGGTTTCCCTAAACGATGTCCACCAAAAAGACCATTTCGTAGCTCGATACCTTCTCACTCTCGTTAGGTAGACAAGCGCAAGAAAGGACCTCCCATGCTCATTGGCGAAGAACAGCATCTGTCAATGTTTTCTCATATATAAAGCCATCCTCAGACCGACTCCGCAACGCCTTGGCATGCGCTACCAACACCAACTGCAGTGGCGCGTAATAATGCGATCGATGAAGCTTCCCTTTCTTTCAGAATCTAAACCACCAAGTATCGCGGGCATTCGTAGATCTCAAAAGCGTCGTAAGTTCGATGGGCCAGGTAGGATGAAGGAATCACTATGCATGGACGAAGAGAGAGATGCGAGAATATACCTAATCCGTAGATAATGAAGCTTTTCTGCTGTTAGATTTTTTCTTAACTTACCATTTATGTCGTCTGAGCTATTCCTGTCTCTCTTTCTTATTTGGATTAATTATTATTATTTGGTTTTCCGGATTGACCAGAGGAATTTGTGAAAATGTCGTTAAAATGCCTGCAGTGAAATCGATATTTTTTTTAGCAATTGGGCTGTGGCAATAAGACACCACCGCCGGTGAGTCGGCGGTGACCGCCCAGATCTAGGCCTACAATGTACAACTCTATTAAACGAGTCTGGGGGCTCTGACACCTGCAGACTGGGGCTACGTACTCTATGATTTTATATGATTTAAAGAAGATACGGAACGATCTAACAGACCTAATAATAAGACGTTGCAGAGGTACGTTGCTGGTACTTATGTACACTTTGTAGTGGTGGGAGTAGATTACGGTGCAGCATAGAGACCAAAGTGGTAGATGCAAAGTTCAGATCGCGGAATCGGGGTAATATTTCTGCGAGGAATTTCCACGGCGTCAGTGTGCACGATGCATTCCTACCAATAATGGTCTTAACAGTTAACACCTCGAGATTAAAGCAGTCGGCAAGATATCATATCGTTTGAAGTTTCCGCCGTTCGGCCCATGGCACGGCTTTAGAAGCCAATTGAATTCAAGGTGCATCGTCATCTTATCAGGAGATAGGAAAATCGGCCGAAGGACTCTCTGGCTCTTGAAAAACCGGTCTTTGCCAACGTTTGACTTGTTGTTCAGGGTCGACGTTAATCAACATTATTGACATGTTCTCGGTGTTTGTGAAATTGTGAAGACCGTACTTGAGTAGGTACTTATGCTGCAAGCACGTGATTATACTGTCCCATTGTTTGGAATCCGTGACCGTTAAAGCTTAGTCTGCGAGTTGCCAATACGACGTTTGCTAGGGTGTTGTTCCCATGGCCATCGCCCCCCAAGGTGGCTCCGCAAAATCAAATGGCCCCGAATCAGTCATAGACGCGACTGGCATGGAAGATCCCAAAGGCTCATATTTGCCTCACCTGCTTCACCGGTGTTATGGTCATTATCCCAATGAAAAGGCTCCAACGGCGTCTCCATGAACGATCCCGGATTGCCCAAAGGTGCAAACGACGTGGGAGAATTTGTGCTAGCTTGCGTTTGAAAATCCGGCAAGTCCCAATTCACCCCAAGCCGAAAAGTCCAATGACCGTCCCGGAAACGATTCCAAGTCGTTCAAAGGTGCAGCCGACGTGGGAAGATTAGTGACTGCTTGGGGGTCCGACGAATTCAATTTGGATTTACCCATATCATTCCAAGTCGGAAACTCCAACGATTGTCCCACAAACGGGTTTAAATTGTCCAAATGCGGGGCCGACGTGGGGGGACCCGTGCACCCATTATGACTTGACAAGCTCAAGTTTGCCTCACCAATTTTACCAGGAGCGGACGACTCTAGCGACGGTCCCAGAAGTGGCTCCGAATTGGCCTGAGATGCGGCCGACGGGGGAGGATCCGTGCATGCATTGTGGCTTGACGAGCCCGAATTCCCAACATCACTGGGCATGCTTGGACATGACGAAGTAGGGCCAGCTGATATTCCGGTCATGGCATTACCGGTGCTGGTATTGGTGGTATTACTTGACGGCTTGGGCTCTTTGCTAGGATCACTAGGAGGAGGGATATTCTTAACGGCCCTCACGAGATGCCGTTGCCACGCTTTTTCTATCCGCAAATTCGCCATTTCGAGAGAGCGGATCTGCCTTTGCTGAGGCCTCTCTTCGACTTCTTCGTACACGATATCGTCTCGGACGATTTCTTTGGTGATGCGGAGAAGCTTGCCCGTGCGTTGCTTGTGGAGCTCGGAGGCTCGATTGGCCGATTGGACTCGGGCATCCAAAGGGCGGTCTTTTCGCCTAGAGGCAGCAACGAAGGCTCTATACTGTTGTGAGAAGATGGGGAAAAACGAAAAATGAGATCGGATAAGGCTCTTACCTTTCTTTGCTTTCTACCGGGCAACGGCGTTCAACACGATTGGGCTTTGCTGCTGGAGACATGACAGGAGATGAGTAGAATAATATTATCAATTAGAGAAAGGAGAGATGTCAGACTAAATTGAAGGCCTGATAAATGATAGCTCAAGCTAAGATAGAGATGAGACAGGAGATGGAACAAATAAATGAAAGAAAAAATTCTCTATAAATACTTACTAGCAGCCTGGGCTGCTTGGCACAAGGCCACAGCATCTTCTTCCCCTTCCTCCCTCCAGAAAACGAAAATATCATAGAAGCGACAGCTCGTTCAATGCAATTAGAAAAGAGAAAGAGAGAAATGAAAAGCAAAGCCATGGTTAACTTATCTCCACACCGCGGAACTCAAACTTCAGCCGACCCCCACCTGTTTGCCGATCGGCAATGTTCTCCCGTTCGCGCATTAAATTAAGGTTGCCGCTAGGATATAGCCGAGATATAGCAGAAGTGATTGGCTAATGGTTTTTATGACAGGCGGGATGACCCACACATTTCCCACTGACTTTTGAGTTGCAGCTGTCATATCAAATCTGCTCTTCGTGTTCTAAACCGTATGTAAGCCGCTCACAACTACATCAGCCTAATTCCCTATATCATTTGGCCTATAAAAGACTATCACAACTTTACAAGTAGAGCTCTTCGTTGGATTGATGGAGCATTATTTCTGAGGCACGTTCGTGCCCTGGTCCCTGGTTCCTGAAGATAGCTGACCATGGGAAGCAAAGTTTCGAGGATTCGCAGATAGATCATAGAACACGAGAAATTAACAAAAATTAGTCCTCAAGAAAGCGTCACGTGTTGCTTCGCGAGTTTCAACCTCGTATCTGTCAGATATGTGCCTTTCAACGACACACGACACAACCATGGGCCGAGCAATTTCTTTGTTATCGTTGTCGTTGTTGTCGTTGTTGTTGCTACGCCTCGCACTAAATTCGAAATGAGCGGTAGTGTGGGTCTGATTGCATGGTTTATCATGCATTGAACGAAGTGTGTTCTAAGACCGTTAGGCCTCGCTGTTGAGAGTAATTTGCGGGTTTAGGTTGTCACTATCAACGTCATGACTTCCATGCCTTAGTCTTCCAAACGGAAAATACGACGGTCAGAGCGCCTGGCTGCTAGCTACTGGTTATGCTAATAGGTTTGCATCCACATTAAGTTAGTTTAGCTGGCAAACAGCAAACCCGGCAAGACAACCCATACATAAGATTTCACCGCATTATGGCACGCGATTTCACGAGCAAGTCTCTGAAGAGCCTGTCGTAATGCCACGTGATCATGCCAATACGTCGATTCYTTTTTTTTTTTTTTTTTTTTTTTTTAAATCGAAAACACAAAAGTGACGTCATGCACAGAATAAAATTAGAGGGGTCTATGATCGAAAAGCGTTTGAGCTCGATGCTGCTCGTTTTGATTCTCCGACGGAAGCAGACCTCTTATCATAGTACAGGGGAGGGCTTATCCCCAACCATGCCATCAATATTGTCAATTTGACCTTGTAAGATTGATCATTTATTAAGGATTGGAGTGTTAATTCACATATATATACAACAACAATGCTATGTTGTACAGAACCAAGCACAACGGACATTGATAAGCAAAACCGATATTAAGCGTATTATTAGCGTATTTGTTTCCAGTCCACTGTCCAGCAAAAATATCAATACCAGAACAACCAGACCAACCCATCAGATCACTTGCTCCCCAACAACTCCCGACCAACATCCCCACTCCTCCGAACACTAACACTCGAGCTACTACTCCGACGCCTCCGACTGCGACTCTCGGCCGGATCCGCAGGACTCAACCCACTAGCCCGGGCATACAGATTAAGGAAATCCGTCAGACTGACCACGCCAACCAGTCCGCCCGATAAACGACTACCCGGTAGCGAAGATGCCGGGATCGTCGAGGCCATCGTGAGAGCCGGACTTGGGGATCGGACGAGGGAGTGCTGCGGGGGTAGGTGGGGGTTGGAAAGATTTGGTGCTTGCGGGGTGGCGCTTGGCGTATGTGGGACGGGGGAGCGAGCGGGGGATAGGTTGGAGGGGGATTTGGCCCTGTAGGAGTTTGCGCTGGTGGGGCGTTGGACGGAGGGGGTTGTTGGTGCTAGGGGGAGATGTACTGACGAATGAGACGGAGATGAAGGGGTCGATGTCGCTGGTAATAGTGGATCGGTCACCCAGAGTCTGTTTTCGTAAGTCAGTCAGCATTTCCAAAGAGGTTAGGAGCCCTATTGACGTTGTTCAGCATGCTTACCGATGTGATCTAGTGACCACCATCTTGGCTACGGTATGGGCAAGAGTCGAAGTTGGATTGACATGGAAGACAGGGAACGTGTCTTTGCCGTCTTCGAGACCTCGCTTAGATAGGATCACGGATATGAAACGTATGCAGGTGTCATGCAGAAGTGGCAATGCCGATGTCCGTGTAAGGAGCTGTCGGTGACCATTCGTGAGTCATTGGACCAACCAACTTGGGGGTTCAGAGCGTACCTTGACATCAACTGTGGATATGTTTCCGACGACATTAAAATGGCTATCTATCACCGCAACGGACGAGATTCCCTCGTGGTGCATGAGCTGCAGAGCTTCACAGAGAGGTTTATCACCACTGTACATGATTGAAGCGTTAGAGATACGCAACAACAACAACAACAACAACGAAACCAAAAGAAACGGAACTCACTTAACCGAAATAACAGCATTCGATCCAATTCTCAAATCCGCGAGATACTGCGGATACAACCGATCGATCACCGGAAAATTCCGCCCATTCTCCCAAAGAAACTTAACCAGCCGAAACTGGCTAAAGATACCCAGCGCTACCTCTCCTGCGCCATCACCACTACCGTTGCTCTCGCCCTTCTTATCGCCAACAACAACAAGACGATGAATCCCACCCCCAAACACCTCAACGGCCGTCACCATATTCGCCGAAGCAGGAAGCTTAATCAGGGGCTCCTTCTTGCCGATGTTCTTGACATCTCTCAGGAGAATCTTGTCTCCATTTCTGGCCTTTTTGGCCAGCTCAAAGTACCACGAGAGCTGATCCTCGGCGGGCTGCGTCAAGCCCGACGCAAGAAGGAGATAGGCGTTCAGATCGGAGTAGTCGAAAGTAGCCACAGCGGACGAATCAGAAGGCGTATCCCGAATCAGCAGAACGGAGACATTGGAGTCGATCAAGATCTATTTTGCATGAAAGAGAAAAAAATCAATGAGAAAATGGACCGACGAGGATTTATAGGTAATGATGAATGAATCAATTGACAATTGTTGTTGGTTGCTATTCCCGTACATATCTCGGCCATGTGGCCTGATTGAAGGTGACTGGACCGTCTGGTAGCGGGTTCACAAAGGGAGCAGAGTATTAGAAATGAAAAATCATAGCAACCTCTTACATTAGTCGCTTCCTCAATCCCCGTGTCCAATTCGACAAAACGGAGGTCATCAGGGCTAACCAGCTCTCCAATGGTTATATGTCTCCAATCCCGACCGGCGAAGGCAGGGTCTCCGGGGTTTCGAACTGGGGGGTTATCAATGAGGCTTTGGATGGCCGTCTGCGTTAAGGATGGAGGCCGACGATGGTGAGGAGATCTGGGAGGGAGTCCGCGGAGGGTTTCGCTGTGACTGTGATTGTGACGGTGACGGCGATTTGGCGGGGGATCGTTCAGAGAGAGGCGGTTGGAGAATGGGTGATGTTGCTTCTGAAGGGACGAGCTGGAATGGGATTGCATGTTGAATGCGACTCCATTGATTTGTACTATGATTATGTAGGAGAATTAATCAATAAAGTCTACATAACAGGAACAGTACTCCGTACCGCGGTCGAGTAAGGGGATTGGAGATTAACCCGTAACCATGGATGAGGAGATCGGAACCGGAAGAGAGATAAGATAAGGCTGATCTGATAAGATCGACGTTGGAGGACCCGGTACCCCGGTATGTCTGGAGACTGGTACCCGTCACTCCACAATGACATTACCGTGACTCTACTTGAATTCACCCAGAATACTCCCCAAATCCTTCACTTTCTGACTCCTCATAACAGGCCGTCTCCTACTACCGGGTCTGTTGTTCCCTAGTAATCCCAATCTGGCATTTTCCCTCCGCATCACATCCTCCGAATCCATAGTGCTCGTGTCGTCTCTCTTCCGAAAGAGCACAATTGGCCGTGTTTCTGAGCGCAGTCTCCTTCTCTTGGCTCTGTTCCAGTTGATCCTATCCCACCCTCGATCTATCCAACCGATCTGATAATCAAGAATCGGCGTGTCCCGACTGATAGTTGTGGTATGCTCAGTATTGGCATCCACTTTGCTAACACTTGCTTCGTAACAGTCATAGAGGGAATAACCGTCATCATCATCATCAGTGTCAACGTTAGCATCATCTTCATTCCATTGAGCGCCCCCTTCGTTAGCATGATGCCGATCATGATTGCCTCGAACCATCAACTCCGAGATGCATCCAACTTTCCATCCCTTTAACTCATCGTCAAGATTGGTACCACTATTATCTTTTTCAGATAAAAGTGCAGCGACCTTGGGACAGCCCCGAATTATAACAATCCGCAACGCGGGAAAAAACCGTAAAAACCGCAGAACAGCAAGTCCCGAAACATCCACTTGGTTACACAGACGCAACACGCGCAAATGTGCGAATGCACCAGACGTGCGCGCGAGCTCACTCCACGACCAAATAATTCGGTCACTCAGCGATGTGACAGGTTTGTCTGGTGTCAACATTCCTTCCTGTTGTTGTAGTCGCTGCTGCACTGACAATGACCCCGGATGAAGCTCCAACGCAACAAGATTCCCAACGATATTTCCGACGTCGACGAATTCAGACACTGTACCGAGTTGGGTTCCCACTGTCAATACCGTACCCCAATTCATGGGATCGCCTTTCACTAATCCCAGGTATTCCCGGAGAGGCATTTTGGGATGTTCGATTATTGTGCGCCGACGTTTGTGGTCTCTTGTGTTGTTGTCTGTGATAGTACTGGTAGTACGTAGTAGACGCTGAAATTGTTTGGGATATGCTGTTGCTAAGATCTTCCACATGTAAAGGGTTTGTTTCCCACTGCGAAGTGGTTAGTCTGGGGTTTCCTCACTCCAAGCTCTAAGGATTGACGCGCGTATTATACCGAAAGAGACAAAAATAGAGCATAGAACAAAATAAAAAAATAATACCATCTCACCATTTCCCAAGACATTCCCACATCTCTCTAGCCAAATTCCAAGGAACAACTCCATCTCCGAACATATCAACCCGTAGACATCTTTGATCAGCCAAGGTCTTCCGCATAGCAAGATATCGTAGCGAGGAAGCTCCAACGGGTACTCCTGTCTTCGTTTTTCTCTTTTTGGCATTTCCTTCTCTCCCTTCTTGCAGGTTGTCTGTTTTCTCGTCTTCGTCTTCGTTTTCGTCCCATGCAACATGCAGAAACGGGGACTCATGGACCCATGATGGACCGCTGCTTCGGAATCGTAACAATGGATTTTGGTTTCGGTTTGGTTTGTTGGGATTAGGCATCGTTTAGTATCTTCAAAGACGTCGTTTTCAAATTCTGTTCCCGTGGAGTCTGGACGTCCATCGTATATTAAAGCATTTATGCGCAGGCCTTACACAGCCGATATCGACTCTCGGGTATCATGCCCGTTACGTACATACTTTCGTACGAAACGTGGATCGTTTCGTCGAAGCGATAGTCACATGATATCTATTTTGTACCGAACTCGATTTTGTACCGGAACGCTTGAATCCAATTTCACTGAGACAATCATCGAGACAGCTGTTGTATCGTTAAGTCATTCATGCTGGACCGCATTTAACGGCCGAGGTATTTTGCTACCTTAGGACCCCCATAGGTAAGGGCCGCCATTAATCGGGATGTCCTTCAAAACCTAAGCTAAAAGCCAAGGTTAATCCATTTTCCCTTCATTCCACGAAAGCAATCGATAACACCAACACCCGTTTGCTCTTCTCATCCTCATTCCACGAATGTTCCGTCCACTCTGCCTTTTCTGTCCTTCTCATACGTCCTTGGTTGGCACCGTTATCTGCGAGTCCGAAAGGTGCTCCGCTTCCACCATGCTTTCTATTCTCAGCAAATTGCCGACGGCACATTCTATGTTAGGGTCTCCAGGCCAGGGTTTGTTTGTGATGTTCTGATAGAGACGTCTCATTTCGTTATATCGCAGCATCCAAGGCTCCACAAATTCCCGAACCTTCACGCCGTGAGGGAGCCAAAGGGCTTGCGGGCCCAGCAGCCTCATTGGGGTTCGTCTGTATCGAGAAATAACTGCCCAGAATTTTTTGGAAAGGCTCCATTCGAGGACATCCGAGCAAACGAAAGCCGATCCACCGCATCATAGTCTGTGGCCAGTTTGTGCATGACCGTGTCACCAGGATTGCCAACCATTTCGCTGCCGCATCGAATGGTCTACCGGGAGAGTGCTCAACGTAATTGTCTAAGCAATCATGACCGAGTGTGAAGCTGTTCAGAACATCTAAAACAAGCCGCATGGAACGAGAGTAATGATCTGCTCCGCCTAGTGCCATCGGAGTGTACAGAGAAGTAATGGAAACCAAGCCCCTCGAAATGAGGTCCTCGGCCACCATGAAAAACCGCTCCTGCACATAGAATCGAAAAGCTAGCCCATAGAAAATATCCTGCATCGCCTTGGCCTTCCACTGGGGGGTTCTATACCTTAAGAACCAACACCCCGTCAGAGACATGTCGTCTGGATCGATGTATGTTGTATATGTCGAGTTAACTTCCTTGTCCATGAACGAGCAGGCGGCATCGTAATCCGCGGCGGAACGATTTATATGTGTATCAGGCTGAGGGCGATTGTCCAAACTTGCTGGCGTTATTATACACCTTGCCCGTTCGGGCGCGTTAGAGAAAGAGAGATCAACATAATCCCGGTTGAGAATATCCTTCATGAGAGTGGTTGTTTTTGAATCAGACGTTACCTGAGGATTCGAACGGTGGCCAGCGGGAACCGTGGGCTTTTGGAGCTGATACTTCACAAAGTCCTGCTGTTTTCCTAATGTCCACGCTTCCTCCGGGTCCCTTGCAAGACCAAGTGTCCTCACAAAAGCGCTGCCAAAGATGGAGTTTTGGAAACTTCCACTTATCGACCTGCGACCCGAGAAACTTTTCTCATCTGATTGTGCCGACGTATGAACGTAGATGGATTTACGACCTGCGGCCTCGAAGACCTCCGCAAAAGTACCGGAATAGCATGACTTCACAACCAGGTTTATCTGAACATCAGCGGGGAATGATTTGCACATCGACGCCAAAGTCTCAGGAGCAAGAACCGAACGGCCTAGTCTAATTCCTTCGGGTCCTCCGTGCCCGATAAGAATGATAGAAACAATGTCACCCGGCTTCGCAGCTCTCGAGCGAGTGCCAATCCATTCCTGAATTTTTGGTATGATATGTTGCGGATCCACAATGTCCCACCATCTTGTTCCGTGCTCAAAGTCCCACCGCTTGTAGATTGATATCTGATCATTACCTGACATCCAATTTTCCCCGCCAGGCATCTCCCATCGCTTGCCGAACTTGATGTCATCGTACCCAGAGGCGTTGAAATAGTGCTTCAGATCATAACAGCTCATGAAAGTACCGCGTATCGAGTGCTCCTTAAGAGCAGCGGCAAAACCCAGAAAGTCACCGAAGAGCCAAGAATCTCGCACATCGTCGACAACGCCACAGACGACTAGGTGGCTAGTGTTATTTGAAGACCGGGAATCATGCACTTCATGTTGTTCTTGCTGTTTCTGCTTTCTACGCGGGCCCGCTGAACTGGCCATCTTCGGTTGGCAAAACTAATTAATTAATGAACAGTGGGGCTCTTTGCTTCGAAACGAGAGCGTACCGCCGTACAATAATAATAATATCAATTGGCGTCGATTGCAGTGTCATGCGTTAAACCATGAACTGCTGTCAAATAGGTTGATCAGTTGAATCTCAGCCGGCGGGTCGGACTTACTTATCTCCCTCTCTCGGATAATTAGCTTATCCGGCTCAAAAGAAAGCCATCCGCCGTCTGAGGGCCTTTCGTTCCAATTTTGGTGGACTTGACATCCTGGTTCCCAGATCGCGATTTCATACTGGAATATCTCACCACGTACCAGATTTGAACCTCTCAGAGTGTGAATCACTTCTATAACTCACTATGAGGAATTTATTGATACCATTTTATTACTATACGATTTCGCTGAATTGAAGAAAAGTTGTAATTAGAAAATGTTGAGATGACTCGACTTGACAATTCTGTCAACGATGCGTTGATTTGAAATTAGTCTCTGCTGGATCTTCGAGTAACCAAGTCAGGATCCTGAGTCGACAGTCCGCGCTCAACGTACCTCCGTTGAAAGTGGCATAGTCGACGAGAATCCAGGGATCACGACAGGTGGCCTTGCCCTCCATGGTCAAGCTGATCTTCCACAGAGCCACGGCCGGCTTGCACGTCGACACGTACAGAGCGAGAGCGACGTTTACCACCGATGCCGCAGCCACCAAGCTCGTCAATCGGCAATCCCCACAGATTACAACAATGCAGCCGACTCTGATTCATGATCCGCACCAACAATGCAGCAATGGCAAGTTTGGGCAGCGCAAGGGATAGGATTCCGAAGACGAATCACACTCCGCTCAGCGTGAGTGCTCGTTCGGCGTTGGGAATGGTCATAGTCGATGTGTGTTTGCCGTAGCCGTAAGACACGGCTCCGGTGGTGGATCCTACATAAACCAAGCTCAGAACCTCACGCATCCAGCCTAATGTCAGCAGTTGTCGTCATTGGCATCCATTCATTCGCGTGTACGAAAGAACTCACCATCGAAGCGGCAATCAACCAGTCATCCAGACCCAGGGTACCGCAATACTCGCTGCCGAATGTAAAGCTGGATTAAGACGATCACCGTGGTCAGGCCAGTTACATTAACGTCCAATGACGGCCATCATCCTTGGCCCTAGGTTAACGTACGGTTGAAAATTTGAAACCAGACTGCCTCTCCTGATTACTCGCATACGCCCAAATGTCCCATTTTACGTCCAGAGATGAACCGAACCGATCTATTGGAGGAAGCTGCATCATTCCACCATAGGATCTATGTTCCCGAAACATGCATCCCATCCACGCAAATTTCCCATAATCCCATTGAAAAGCGATAAACCGTATATAAGTAAGAAAAGGAACAAGAGAATAAGTAAACAAGAATAAAAGGGTATAACTCATCATAAGTACGTGAACCCTCATTTACATGACATAAAGGAGATTCACATCTAATTTTAAGAGGTCCAGAAGTCAGAATTATTTCAATTACGCGGTTTCTAAAACACAGACGGTGACAATGACATACCCAGGGGATGGCTGGAACTCAATTGCGGTTTCTGAGTATATTTCGTAGCCAGCTCGTCTCGAATACTGTTTAGCAATTGCACGTAGCTTTGTTGGGGGTTCTTCTTGAGAGCGGTGATGAAGGCCCAGGACATGGCACCAGTTGCCTGGCCGCCCATACTGGCATCTTGGCTGGTCTGGTCGTCTCTGCTTCCGGACCACATGATGACGTCCGCCGGGCTGGTCTTGGTTTGCTTGGTCCGGTTGTATGCGCCTTCGCCCTTGGTGGCCTTTTTGAAGAAGTCGACTGCAGTACCAACTACACCGCCCATGTCGCCGCGGGCATATGCTTGAACAGCGCCCAGCAAGCCTTGGCCAGCTTCCTTGGCCAGGTTTGGTTCTTTTAGCAGACCTTGCGTCGAGTAGACATACGGCAAATCCAATGCAGATCCTGAATGGCAGGAATCGAAAATGGCCGTAAGCCTTACGCCTGGCTGCAGCGGGTTGATCATGATGCGGTGCATTTCATCATCAACGATGTGACCAGCCTGTCGGAAATCCACAGGGTAGATGACTTCGTCGTAGCCATCATCCTCGTCGCCGTCTTCGTCGGGAGTTTGACCGCCGTGGCCTGATTGAATTGGTCAGATCAACCGTACATCACGCCACATTTTCCCAACTTTCAGGACATAGACAACGGACTAACCTGAGTAGTGGAAAAAGAGGGAATCATTTGGCATGGCATCCTTGACCAACCAATGCATTGCTCGAAGAATATTTGCTTTCGTTGGTTGGCTCATAGGATTCTGCTGATCATCGGTTAAGATGACCATGTCTTCTCTGGCATAGCCAAAGTTCTGATTCAAATATGTTGAGACATTCTTCACATCATTAATGCACCCCCGCAGCTGACCTTTCTGGCCGAAATAATTGATCCCAACCATCAAAGCCTTTCTCTTACCCGTGCAGCGCGAATATTGAAAGTTATAGCCACTCGGAGCACCGTGACCAAACTCGACAGGCTGGGGCGGAGGAGGAGCAGGAACACCGTGGTGAGGTTGATGATAGGGATTCTGGTACGGCATGCCCATTTCTGCTGAGCGTCAGCAAACGTGGATATAAGTCAACTGCACGATGTAAGCAGACACAGACCTGGCTGTCCTCCATACCTCGGTGCTCCCATATACTCCGGCTGGGGACTGTGACCGTATCCGTATGAAGGTTGCGGAGGCGGAGGTTGGTAGTGATGGTGGTGGTGATGACCGTAGCCGTAGTAACCCCCGCCTGGGGGAGGATATCCGCCGTAGCCAGACATTGGTCTGAGATATAAGAACAAGAGTTAGCACTTGAGGTGGGTGTGTAGCTAGTAAGACAAAAGAAAGAACCTCACGGGTACTGTTGTGGAGGAGGCGCATAGTTTGGAGGGGGGTATTGTTGTGGCGGCGGGGGGTAGACCGGAGGGCCATAGTTCATGTGTGGGCCATACCACGACATGATTGAGAGTCTGATGGTTGTTTTTTTCTTCTTTCCTCTGGATATATGAAATGAAAGGAAAATATATATGAAAGGGAAGCACCGAGGGAAGTCAAATAGGGTGAAGTGAAAAAAAGGTTCAAAAAGACAGCAAAGGAAAATAGTCTCCGCTCGGAAACACGGCAGAATGCAATTTCAGAGTACGGAGTACTTTTGACAGATGTGTTAATGGAGCCTTACCAGATGAGTTATTCGTTCCTGGTAGGTGACACTCCGCGGGAAACTTGCTGGATCTCGCAAGGCTGAAGATATCTTTATATAAGTAGTATGAAAAGGGGAACAAACCTCCTTTCACAGCTCAGGCCAAGGATCTGGAGAGATTGATAACAAATTATCAAAAATTAGTAAACAGAGTCACTGATGTTAGTTACTCTGTAGGTCTCCCCAAAACGAACACGCAAATGATACCGTACTCTGTGGTCTCCGTACGTCTGTAGAAGTCAATGACTACTTTATATGTTCAATCTTCGGCATTTCTTCAAAGCAAGAGGGAACCAGCAAACTACTTATATATGAGCGAGTGTGAGACTGTGTCCTGTGCAACAGCGGATACGATATGCCCGATGACCAGACCGACCAGTCACGACTCCCAGGTTCTGTCCCACTTCATCAGCTGCCAAGTGGACACGTGGTTTACAATGTACCTTAGGTATCTATTCACCTTCCTAATTCGGACCCGATTCAGATCTATCGAGAACTTCGCTGAACCTCGCTTCGTATCGTATGGTTCAAATGGTTGGTGCATACGTACTGTACTGTATTTCTTGGTTACGCAGGTCTTCGGCGGGCTCTTCGCTTTACATAGCTGTACTTACATACTGCTCCGTATGTGCAGACTGCAGAGTAACCAGTTGGTGGCTGTCGACAGTGCTGGCAGTAAGCGAGGGCGGTCGGATATGGCAGAACCCGCTTTCGGTATAGTCATGACTCACTTTTCACCCTTTCCCGAGTCGGGTCCACTGCACTGGGCCTTTCCCCGCAGAGTTGCGTTCCGGGCCCGGCCGTCCGGGCGTATGATAGCAGCACCGTCAGCACGGTCATGAATATGATACGGCAGATACGAATGCAAACCAACGAACAAACAACCCTGTCCTGACTCCTGAGACTCCTGACTCCTGCCCGGTGACTCCTATCTCTAATGCCTTCCTAATGACAGCTTCTTCATCATGTCTTCCAAACTCCCAAACATATTTGGAATCGTTTCGCCAATACGAAGAATACGTCTACATAAATTCACACATAAATACCGTCACATAATTCCCCATTCCATAAAGGATGGCTCATCCAACCCCAGAGTCGTAATCCCGAACCTAATCTCCCTTCCGGAGCCCCTTCTATGTAGCAGTAGCGCTCCAATAACCGCAACATACACCGTGTGGATGAAACCTCAGCGAAATCTGGTCCAACTGGGTGCTGGAGTTTCAGGAGTTGTCTACGACGTTGACGACCAGGTCGTTCTCAAAACTCGTCATATTATTGAGCCACCTAGCACTGACGCCCCTCGGAGCGACCATTGGCGTTACGCTTCAGACACACTCATTAACAATAACATGTTGGAAGACGAGCGAAGCATTCTGCGGCTGCTTCAAGCCAGACCGCATCGCCACCTCTTAGAGGCCATCGATACAGACCAACCAGAGGGCATATATCTCCGCAAGTGCAAACCTCTATCTGCGGATATGCTATCTGCACAATCTCGTTGAGTCAGATTATACCGTGATATCGTTGATTCTCTCCGCCATCTCCACGGGCTCGGGGTCGTGCACGCTGATGTACGGATTGACAATGTCCTTTCGGATGACCAAGGCTCAGCCATTCTTTGCGATTTCAGCAACGCCAGCCCTCACGGCGATCCAAACAGTTTGGTCCTTCCGGATCTCCCACTTCTCGTTAATGGCCCTTCGCCGACTTTGTCTGAAGCATCAGACATGTATGCAATGGCGTCGCTTATCTTCGAACTGGATCACGGTGCTGCTCCTGAGCCGTTCCTTAAAAACGGAGCACTGATTCATCTTGAAATAGGGTCGGGGAATCAAGGAATTGATGATGTTATCTCGAAGGCCTGACTTGGACATTATAGCAGTACATCGGACATGCTGCAGGACCTAACCTCCATTGATGCTCAAATGAGTCGTCACCATGAAGTTTCTCAGCTGGCCTCTGATTCCATGGAGCACCTCAAAGACCGAGTCAAGAGGTGGAGGGACCACCGACAAAGAGAAGTGCCAAATGCTTCAAAAAGTCGACAAGGCTTGAGAACAACCTGGTCGTCAACATCGTAGACTTGACCCGAAGCTCCAACACCCACTTGGTCCGGGTTCTGTTGAGGCTTTGACCATAGAGTGTAGGTTGGAACCGTTGGGCTTTCCGGAGCGCTAGAAGGGGACTCGCAATCATAATCCCTCGGACTCGGATGGGCCATCCTTTATGAAATGGGGGGACTCTGAGAAATATAAGTTTAGCGCGCGGTATACGAACTGCACTGTGCAGAAGTACTCTTGCACGAGACGATTCAGGAAGTATTTGTAAAGCATGATGAAGATGTCGTTCACTAAAAAAAATTCTAGGAGCAGAGGCCAGCTGCCAATCATGGGTTGTTTGTTCGCATATCAAATATCAGAGCATCTCTGGTGAGGGCTTCAAGCAACAACCCGGTCATTGTCCCCGAGATTCCCAATCTTGCACATACCACTCTCTCTCACTGGTGAGGGCTTCACTTGGATACAATACGCGAGAGTATTGTTTTCCTATGCACCATTTGATGGCATACTTTGCAAATTCCAGGATGTCTTGCATGATAGCATGCAAGGGAAGAATCTGTCTGTCTCCAGGTCCCTGCACCAGGCCATTCTCCAGTACCGATAATCCGGTATGGTGCAAAAGAAAAGAACCCTGTCTGGGCCTCAACAATATGGTTGTCCGCAACAAAGCCTTAGTATGAGAATACAGCGAGATAAACCTTCAATCACCTTGAGAGTGATATTACCATATTCCATAGTGACTCGAGAGGTTGAAGACAAATCGAGTAAGGTCGGGTTCAGCGGGAAAAAGCCACGGCTAAAACGCAAGGGCCACGCACAATCGCGCCAATTAGGATACACCCGCGCCATCCACCGCTTTCCGACTTCTTTCATTTTAGTTCGCAGCGAAGAAGAAGAAGAAGCCTGCACCAACTTCAAACTGCTAGAAAAAGGCCCTTTCAAACAGCAGCAATTCTCTTGGCCTTCTCTTTCCTTGTGCTGTCACTGCTGTGGAATCTATTATATCATTGTTCCTTTTTTTAGCCGTTATTCTCTCCTCTTCTTACAGTGCTTCGGGAAGAAAAAAGAAAGAGAGAAATATATCAATTACTGCAGTTCGTGGTGGGGTTTTCTGTGCGACAGTAACCCTCAGTTCTTCTCGAATTGCTCGGGGATTGTATTCTTTACTATTTTTTTCTTCCTTTTCTTCACAATGGATTGGCAACCTCAAGATGAACCATTGAGGCAGCTCGCTCACTGTCTCAAGAACTCCTTAAACTCATATGACCATGTAGCGCGAAAACAAGCAGAACAGGTATGATTTGAAGATGCTTCCTTCGGCCCCGTCATTTGGAGCAGTCCCAAATCCATATGGGAAGAAGACTAAAAGGAAAGAGGAGGATATGAGGAAAGAAAAGAGAAAAAGAAAAAAAAAAGGAAGACAAAAAAATGACTGACTCTGACCTTCATCTTCTTTTGCTTTCTCCATGTCTGATAGATGCTAGTGCAAGCGACTTCGTCTCCCGACTATGTCAACTATATCACCTACCTTTTCTGCACCCCCCAAGCCTCTCCGGCCGTGGGCTTGGACCAGCAGACCTACGACCTTGTCCGATTCGCTGCCGCCATGAACCTTAAGACGAAAATTCACGTGGCTTACAATACCATTCCTCATACCAGTCTGGCCTACATTCGATCAGCCACTCTGATTGGGCTCCGAGACGTGAACGTGCAGGTGCGGAAATCCGCCGGAAATATCATAACCGAGTTGGTCTCGCAGGGAGGCTTGTTGGCATGGCCCGAAGTGCTGCATGAGCTTTTGTCGCTTGTCGCAAATACGCCAGGGGACGTGCCGGTGATAACCCAAGATGCGGCCATGTCGGCTCTCTCCAAAGTCTGCGAGGACAATCGCAGAGTCCTCGACAGAGATTACGATGGACAGCGACCTCTTGATGTCATTATTCCCAAATTGATGGACTTTACTTCCAGTGAAAGTCCCATTGTCCGGGCTCTGGCATTAACAACGATCCACGTGTTCCTCCCGTATAAACCCCAATCACTGATTGCTTCGTTAGACGTGTTTATGTCGCTGTTGTTCCGACTGGCGAGTGATCCTAGCACGGAAGTGCGACGAACGGTGTGTCAGTCGTTTGCGCAATTGGTGGAGGTGGCGCCGGAAAAACTCATCCCACACATGGAAGATCTGGTAAACTATATGATTCTACAACACCGTAACCAAGAGGATCCAGAGTTGGCTCTTGATGCAGCTGAATTCTGGCTTGCGGCTGGTGACCAGCAGAAACTACACCAGCCGTTGGCTCCACATATGCCAAAAATTGTTCCTGTTTTGCTCCAGTGTATGGTGTACGACGAAGATGAAGCAATTAGGCTGGCTGGTGACGAAGAGGATGCCGAGCTGGAAGATCAAGCTCAAGACCTTAAGCCTCAGTTCGCGAAGTCGAAATCCTCTCGTCTAGACACGTCTAAACCGGAGGCGGAAGCGAACGGTGACGTCGCTGCAGGGACAACAGCCCAAGATGACGAGGACGAACTCAGCGAAGGGGAGATTGAGGAATCCGATATTGAGGATGACCCCGAAGGCGAATGGACGTTGAGAAAGTGCTCGGCCGCTGCATTGGATGTCTTCTCGAATGTCTACCATGATCCCATATTCGAGATTATTCTGCCATACTTGAGGGATACACTTCGCCATGAGATGTGGACGCATCGGGAGGCTGCGGTTCTTACTTTGGGAGCAGTGGCAAACGGATGTATGGCCGCTGTTAGACCTCATCTTCCGGAGCTTATACCGTATCTGATCTCCCTATTGAATGACGCTCAGCCGGTTGTGCGACAGATTACATGCTGGTGTCTTGGTCGATATTCGGAATGGGCTTCGCATTTGGAGGATCCTTCGGATCGAAGCCGCTTTTTCGAACCTACAATGGAAGGCATTTTACGGAGAATGTTGGATAATAACAAGAAGGTTCAAGAAGCGGCAGCTTCGGCATTTGCAACGCTTGAGGAAAAATCCGACGAGAACTTGATTCCTTACTGCGAGCCAATTCTGCGTCAGTTTGTTCAATGCTTTGGAAAATATAAGGACCGGAACATGTACATTCTCTATGACTGTGTTCAAACTCTGGCTGAGCGCGTCATGGGAGAATTGGCCAGACCTCAACTCATCGACATCCTCATGCCCGCTCTCATTGACCGCTACAATAAGGTTTCGGATCAGTCGCGAGAATTATTCCCACTACTCGAGTGTCTTGGATACGTTGCTGCGGCGTATGGAGACGCATTTGCCCAGTTCTCGGCTCCTCTGTTCGAAAGGTGCATCAAGATTATCTATCTGAATCTTGAGGAATACATTGCGTCTGTTCAAAGTCATGCGATTGATGAGCCAGACAAGGATTTCTTGGTTACGAGCCTTGATCTCTTGAGTGCGATCATCCAGGCGATTGATCCCAATAAGAGCAGCGAGCTGGTTGCTAACTCACAGCCGCGATTCTTTGATTTGCTCTGCTTCTGCATGGAAGACCCGAACTACGAAGTCCGCCAGTCGTCGTACGCGCTCCTCGGAGATTGTGCCATCAATATCTTTCCTCAACTCCAACCCTACATTCCCAACGTAATGCCCATATTAGTTAAACAATTGGATCTGGACCTAATCCGAGACGACCAGCGCTATACCGGCTTTAGCGTACTTAATAACGCTTGCTGGTCCTGTGGGGAGATTGCCATGAACGAGAGCGCGGTTCTTTCGCCGTTTATTGACAAACTATACCAAGGCCTGTACATTATTATTAACAACGAGGAGGTCATTGACTCGGTCAATGAGAACGCTGCCGTGGCGTTGGGCCGGTTGGGACTATGCTGTTCTGATCAACTCGCACCGCACCTTGGCGAGTACGCAGATCCCTTCCTGAAATCCATGGCTAAGATCCAATTCACGCGTGAAAAGGCCACTTCATTCCTGGGGTTCAATCAGGTGGTCGTGAAGAATCCTCTGGCTTTAGAGTCGTGCCTGGATGTTTATTTCCAGGCCATTGCTACGTTCCCTAGCAAGTCACTTCTCCAGGAGGATTATCGTGACATTCAGAGCTCTTTTCAGCAGGTAGGGACTCAATCTTCTCTTCTTTCTTACTCTCTTTACGTCCAAGCTAATGTCTTTCTTAAATACAGGTTCTGCAAGGCTACAAAAACATGATACCCAACTTCAGCTCCTTCCTCTCTCAACTCCCGGTCCCTGTCGCTCAGAAGCTCTGTTCTGTATACCACATCTAGATAACGGATGCTAGAGGATATACAGATGTTAGGGTAGGGTGGTTAGTCACTTTCTCGTTCACTACTGTCTTTCTATTTCTGCTTTCTATCATATTCGTAATTGTTTCTTTCTCATCCTGGCGATAAAAATATTACTCAGCGGCGCAGTTAGATGCTTGCATTTGAAAAATTCCTTCTTTTCCTTCTTCTTTGCTCGTAATGCCGGTACCCTGTAACCCTATTGCATGGCTTCTTTTTTACTTCGATGTCTGTCAGGGTATTAGCTAGGCGCAAGACCCGGCCTTTGCTGCTGCGATCTGATTGGTCCACAGTTACTCTCAGCGCATTTGGTCTCTATGCTGCACCGTTAATCTACTGAACAGTGCAGGCTCCCTCCGCAACGTCTTAGGTCTCCATATCTCCTTCAAAACGCAGTGTGCGTAGTTCCCAGCCTGTCAGAGACCCCAGTCTCGTATAATATAAGTGATCATTTAGTGACATTTGGACTAGGGAATTGGGGAATCTATGATACCATTGCATTTGCGTCTTCGAAGTTCGAAACTTATCCTCTTCTCAGATTACAAACATCCGTCTTCCCGCCGGCAGACCGCGGCACGCGGCACGCGGCTGCTACTAGTGGCACTGCGGCAGCAGCAGTAGTCACGGGACAGCCACGTTTAGCGTTGGGTCTATTTTAATCAACCTCGCTCACTTTCATCCTTCTCCAATCTTTACCATAATATTCTTTCTTCGGCTTCTCTTCAGCATAACACTTAACCCACCGGGAACGATCATCCAAGCGTCATCAGGAAGTCACTTCCGTTTGTACCGCTATTCCATATTGGAGAGACCCGAGGACCAGGGAACGATACTCCCTGGCTAGCTGCGCACTACATCCATTCTTCGCTTTCCCAAACTCGTTACTACTCTCGAGATCTGAACCATATATAATGGCTTTCTTGACAAAATAAGCTACGTTCACTACATGGGAGATTCAATCAAATCTCTCATGCTCGAGAAAGTTTCGTTCTTGTTCATCTTGATACGTCGACGAATCCGATGCGAGTGATGTCAGAGACCTGGTTACCCTGCGAGGACCATAAGAAAACACAACTTGTTTGCTCAATCCATCCATGGATGTGATCATGCCATTGAGATCGACCAGAACAGCGGGAGCACAAGTCCTTTCCGTGGAGAAAAAAGGTGCTAGTTATCACGCTTGGCAACTATTCAATAAGGAGTCGAATCGTGATTGCTGGAATTAAGATCCGAACGGCACAGATTACTTCCCACATGTCTTGCCTAGAACCTCAATTGGCGAACGCAACGCGGCATGCATTTGAATTGTTGAGCCCCTCCGCAATATAACGGACCAGAGGCTAGACAAAAAGTACCCATTCTGTCCGATTGCTAGCGTGTCACGTATGGCAAAATAACCTGATCTATCACGCACAAACCATGCATTCCACGCATGCTTGGGGGTCTCACCGGGAACCGGTTACTGGCCTCAATATTAGCTTGCAACCCTGGAGCTTTTACGTTATTGTGGCAACAAGACTGAAACCTAACGGGGATATCCTATATATCTATGCCCGTTGCCACGATGCGAACAGTAAACGGATGGCAGTAACCTGAGCAGTTTCTACCACAGTCAATTGTTACTGACTGTCTATCTTGGTTCGAATCAGTGCTCCTAGTTCTGAGGTTCAACTCAGGAGTGATCTAGGGGTGATATGTGGAATTGTCCTACCTCTTCCTTCATATGCTCATACGACTTATGGGCATATCTGGAACTGACATTGTCATATCGCACCTTAGTTCCGAACCGAGGGTCGCTTTCATTGGGAGAGATGCTTCTACTTTATTTACGACTCAAGATCTACCTACCTACCTGCGCTTAGTATGAGGAAGCTTTATCTTTCTTTAATGGCCCTCAATTGCAACCCTATGGAGCTCCCCGATACATTAATGCTATTCCCTTTCAGACCTGCAGAATTTTACTTTCTTACTACCTAAATCGTTGGATCACTCCCGCCATTTAGAAAACCATATCATTTGTCTTTAGGTATTTCTGACATAATGCTGTCAGCGTAATCCTGCTTGGCCCCATTGCTCCAGAGGTAACCTTACCTTTCCCCAATCGTGTGCCTTGTCGATATCATCTTGATCGTGACGATTCAGTTTGACAGCTTCCCTGTCACCTTGTTCTATACGTACCTTTTTCCTTCAACATCATGGGCAGCCTACCATTCCAACACTGGACAGAAGAGCCTTGTTTTAAGCTGCCCTGTCTTGGTTCGGGAGAGGCTGCTTCGCTGAATCATGTGGTAAGCCTCAGCGACTTATTGGAGTCTAGGTGCGGGAGTTTTCATGCAATAGGTTAACTTGAAGAGGGTATAATAGGATAACCCAATGCTTCATCTTCAGCCCAACGAGACGGAGTGGCTCAACACTAAAAAAATGGCCATTCCAAGACTCACCGAAGGACCTGAGACTGCCTTCTCTTCTCCAGGTAGATTCCACCGTCGGCACGTCCGTCGCGCGTGCGAGTCTTGTCGACAAAGGAAAACGAAGTGTACTGGTGACAAGTCGGGTTGCCGAAACTGCCGGGAAGCCGGGATAATATGCTGCTATACTGATGGCAAAAGGGAGAAGTCCAAGAGGTGAAGTCCTGTTCTATCCATCCTTCTCTCAACACTTGCTGACCAGTGACATACTACTGAAGACAACTGGCTAGTTTGTCTGCTAAGGTGCAGGCATATGAAGATGTTATCAGAAAGCTGAGCGATCGATTTGGTGTTTCCGACGAACAATTAATGAACATCGGGCTGACTACTGTAAGAAATCATGCCCCTAACTGTCGCCACACTGTCCCTTTTCTTACAGAAGTAGGAAGCGCCCAATGATATGTCGCTGCATTCCGACGTTTTCTTCGGTTCGCCTGCGGGCCGAAAGCCCCCGTGGAGTCGCCCTACGGAACCATCCCTTTCTCGGTCTCCATCCATAGGGTCAATCGAGGTCGATCATACAGAGGAAGACTTTAATAGGGATGAATTGGCACGCGCCACTGGCTTCATCGGCAAAACTTCTGAGGTCAACTGGCTGCAGAAATTAAGCAGGGAGGTCAATATTAAGTGCGAGGCAGCGGTCATGTCAGAGAACAAACATGCACCCTCTCTAACTCCTCAGCCGGAAGGTCATTGTGAACCACTGGTGGCTTCGCTGAATTATTATCTCGATGATTTAGAAATGCCGTCTTCGATGCATGTCGATGCGTACGAGGTCCCGCCGCGCGAAGTTGCTAATCAGTTGTTCAATGCCTATCTCGCCTCGGTGCATCCCTCCTTTCCAATAGTCGGCATTTCAACATTTGTCTCCCAGTTTCAGGTCTACTTTAAGCAACCGTCTCTTAAACCAGGAGATAAGTGGCTGGCAATACTGAATCTCATCTTTGCGATCGGGTCGAAGTATGCGGAACTTACTGATGCGGAATTTCAGGAGAGTGATGATGACCATTCAGTTTATTTCTCACGGGCGAGAATCTTGAGTTTGGATGATCAACTCTTTCAACATTCGGACTTGCAACAGTTGCAAGTTGAAGGCTTGGCATCCTTCTACCTGTTAGCGTCTGGACATGTCAACAGGTATGCCTGGCAGTTGCCGGTTTCTAGGGGCTAGCGTCCATGCTCACCGTACCTATCTATGTAGGGCCTGGAAATTGCTAGGTAGTGCAGTCCGTGGAGCCATGAGCCTTGGCCTTCATCTGCGCAACGTTGGACCTTGCACATCTGATACGTCCAAGGAAATACGGTATCGTGTCTGGTGGTCTCTATACACTATTGAACATCTTCTCAGTGTGGTTACCGGTCGCCCGTCTTGTATCGTCGACAACTCCTGCACGACGCCGCTCCCGGTCCCATTCGATGAAACCGATTTTCAAAAACAGGAGGTATCTCGTTTGATTAGCAGTCCATCAAGACGTTGCTCAAGTCAGCCGGCGGAGCGAATTCCAGTATGCTCTGAGACGCCCTCCTTGGCCACGACGTCCTTTGAATCTGAAGCCAACGATGTGTTGTCGTCCACCAAGGCAGATATTAACAAGACTGAATACCTAAAGAACCTTCCTCCTTGCATGTCCCTGTATTTCCTCGAGCTGGCTTCTCTGACATCTATCGCTAAGCGAATGACGACCAAGCTTTATAGTCCCGAGGCCGCGCAGGCTCCCTGGCCCAGCACCGAGTTCACAATCCAAAGCCTGATGCTCGAGGTGGACTCATGGCTTATGAATCTCCCAGCTCCATATGACTTTACTTCTACGCAGACACCCCAGTGTCCAGCTTCTCAGAGAACGGGACTTGCCTTCCTTTTTTACAGCATAAAGATTGGCATCACGAAACCATGCTTATGTCGCTTGGACTCGTCATCTTCTCTGGACGACAAGACTTACGAATTCTGTAGCAAAACCGCGGCTGAGTGTGTCGAATCAGCCTGTCATTTGCTGACCTTGTTTCCCGATACTCAAGACGCAGCACTTTTGCATAAGATGTCGCCTTGGTGGTGCATAATGCATTATCTTATGCAATCAACAACTGTGCTACTCTCTGAACTTGCTTTCAAGGCACAGCATGTACCCGACAAAGCACCCATGGTGACTAAAGCAGTGAAGAAAGCCGTAGAGTGGCTCTTTACTCTGTCGAGGTCAAGCCTAGCATCTGAGAGAGCTTGGAAGCTTTGTGACGGCTATCTACGCCGCCTGGCACCCCATGTCGGTGTCGACGTTAGCGACCTTCCAAGCAGCGGTGAATGTGCAGCCAAGGTTACTGAGGATGTCCATTTCAATCTTCCTCCTTCTCCGGCTGCTGCGCCGACCGCCAATGCTACCACGGAGACCCTACCGGTGGATTTGGATGCCATGGTATGCTCACCAGTGGACCGATCAAACACGCCTCTTGACATGCCGGGCCCCTACGGACTGGAATCATCGGATGTGCTGGAGTTTATGAAACCTGACAAGCCTGTCCCTGCCCGCAATAACTACGAAGACTACCTCCCCTACGATCAGGCAACTGGCCAGCTTACGGGATCCTTCTTTCCGACGGGAGCAAATATCGACCTCGACCTAGGAAACTACTTCTGGTGCGATCCGATATACTGACAAGGAGAACATAAACTGCTGGCAGCCGCATCAAAGGATACGCTTTTTATGTACAGACCGATGGCTGCCGGTCTCTCTTCCCTGCTATGATTTATTTTGTTCTTACGGGAAGGGGAAGCATCCGGATATATAGCTTATAGCAGCATATTTCCCTCCATTTCTTGTTTTCGCCTTTTCAAACTTGCATATTCCTACGTTGCATATTCAGGGTTCTTGCATATTCGTCATGCATCTAACAACAAGGCCATTTCCATTCTCGATAACGGACTTGGGACTGATGGTGAAATGAGACTTTCCCTTTTTCCTTCGTTCTATTGACAACTTGGCTCACTCAAGACCAAGCAAGATGCGTGGAAAAAGCGACGAGCGTCCTATCATCATCAGTCAACATTGTTGTTCTTWWTTTTTTTTTTTTTTTTTTTTTTTTTTTTCTATTCTTCTGGCATTTCAGACAAATAAAAAAAGAGAAGGGATCCTCCGATTGATATATACTGTTAACACATACTGCTTACAGAGTATATACAAGGAGGAACATATGCCGGTGCATTGATGTACTGTACCTAGAGACTGACCTGTACAATCGTTCGATTGATGTTGTACTTTACTGACTGCATTACTTACCTATCAATGTACAGAGTCCAATGAAATTGAATGGTCTTGTGCTGTTCTGATGCACAGCTACTAAGCTGGCTGCTCAACTCATGTCCGTTGACGTTGATATGACTTTGTGGCTAATGATTGATGACAACCTACAGGCTACAAAGCTTACAAGGCTACGTAAGTCCATCTCATGAAGAGCCCAACTTGGAGGTTGCGAATTCTGAATGGGCATTACAATTATTTTCATGTCGCCTCTTGCTTCGTTGATCCTTTCATTGTTCATGATGGCCATGCATGTCATGTCACTTTAACTGTACAGTTGACGTCAAGTATCACGCAGAAGGCTAAACAGACACACCAGGACAAAAAATTAGGGTTTCAAAGCTTAGCCATCATAGTTCAGAACCATATTTATCTGATTAAGTTCAACCAATTGACGTATATCTATCATGGAATGGTAGTAACGGCGTGCAAGGTCGAGATTTCGAAACGACGTACATGTAAGTCATTGGTTGATATCTTTATATATACAGTACCAAGAGAAAAAGAACAATATCCAGAGATACGTTGGTCCCAACGAACTGACTATTCGTGCCGGTTAGGCATTGATGCTGTATAATGCAATCCAGGAGCAATTGATGCGTATATGCATAGCAAAAAAGTAAAAGTGACGTGACGAAACCGTTCGAACCAACCTTACAAAAAGAAAGATTGGATAGAGATAACCAGACCCAGAGAAAAGCACAATATAGAGGAGAAAGAAACATAAGAAATAAGAAAAAGAGAAAAGTAAAAAATGGACCAAGGATAGATAATGTTGAACCCGCTTCTTTCACCAAAATGGAACGCCAGAACCCCGGCTAGCTCTTGACTGGAAATCAAGCTTCCCAGTTTCGCCGCCTAGCCGTGAAGAAGAGCCGGGCGTCTTCTTCTGGGGAACGGGGAGGAGAACGCAATGAATTCGCCGTTGAACTTGGACTTGCAACGTGGGTATTCTGCGGAGTAGTGAAAGGAGGCACGGAATTCGCACTAGGGCTGGATTTGGGCATGGGCATGGGGTGTATTGAGATGATCTTCGAGAAGCGTATGTCAACGGAGTGAGCCCTCCGGAGGGACCGGCTGGCCCAGGACCATGGGGGGTTATTTGGTAGTGGCGATGAGGTGAATGGTGGGTTTGAACTTGAGGCTGAAGCTGAGGTTGAGGTTGACGTTGTTGCGTGTTGATAATGACGATCCCAAAGTCGTAGGGTCAAACCTAGTAAGCCTCTTCCATCTCCCACGAACCGTTCGATGCAGTCTAGTGCAGGTAGCAGCCGACGGCGCACACCGCAGCCCGTGTGATTGGAGTCGATTTGGTAATCTGGGCATTGCTTCAAAGAGGCGATTATCGAGGCGATATCGGGTGCTGGCGGGCCTGCTGGTGCTGCGACGCTCGCATCGTTTGCTACCGAGTCTCCGTTCTGTTCGTCCAAGTCATCGTAGCCGTCGTCGCGGTCAGAGGCTGGGTCTAATGTGAAATCGGGGTCGATCAAGGTAGATCCTAAGAAAATCGTCCTGGTACGGAGGGAGAAAAAGCGGAGCATTTGGCCCAGATTGAAAGCATCGCAGGCACTGGAGTCGCCGAATGCCCAGCGGCATTGAAATTGACGGGGTTGCTGGCGTATTGCTGGGCCCGTTATTAGCTGCGGCGTCTGTTTCGGTTTAAGATCTTCGGGATCCTCGTCCATTGCACCGTAGGCACGAAGGAAATACGCTTGGAGATCTGTTATAGTGTTCAAGACACATTGACGTCTGTAATATAGTTCCTCTGACAGAAAGATGGTTAGTTATGAACTAGTAGGGGGTAACTGCTTATTCCGGGGAAGTATAAAGGGGCAACTATCTCACTTTACCTTCGAGGCCATTCTGAAAGTACTGCCAGCGTGGTCGATCTGGATCTGGCATCCCAACTCCGTTTAGCCAGAACTTAGAACCGAGGACTATTAATGCGTGAGTCAGAACCTGGAAAACTGCCTGATCCTCCAAAAACATAGCGATGAAGATTGACTGCCGGATGCGGTCTTCGCTAATCTTCAGTAACGAAGTCGTGTATCTGGTCAACGATATCTTGCCCTTTCCAAAGCAATAGCCGCATCGTCTTAGACAGTCTCGGACAACATGCGGAGAATTGAATATATCTGCCATTTCGATCAACCTGGAAATGAGCCACGGCGGTTGAAACCTCATTTCGCCGTAGAATCTCTGCTGTTCTTGCCCGCTGAAAGAATTCAAAGATAACGTTTTGAGAAATAGTTCAATCACCTCTACCCCGAGCTTGTGTGTGGGTTGAACTATTGGGAGTTCGACAATTGGCAACAGAGTGTCTTGTACGGTGTTCCCGTCTTTTTCTCCAGCTTTAAACTCGGCATGTCTTGACTTTCTCTTGGAAGTTGATTTTCGATTGACTGTTGTCTTTTTGCTCACAAACTGTCTTCCTTCTATGAATTTATTGGGATCAAGCAAGACTCGAAAGTAGGGACTATTTTGCACAAGATCTCGACTGGCGACCTGCCAACGATGGCTAACGGGATGGGACTTGGAGGGAACGCCTCCTCCATCAGTATACTCGATGACCACATCTCCATTACTTGAGATGACCTTTACGGCCGATATGGAAGTGTCTAGCATCCCATTTTCGCGAAGACGACCGCCATGACCAGCAGTCGTGGGAGGTGTTTCCTCCGGTCCAACCCTGGTGTCCTGAAGAGACAGGTTCTTGAGAGAAGGTTCTAACGCCCCTGCGCGGGGTGAAGTAGGGTGATCAGAGCCCATCACCAGCCTTCCCTGAGTCTCAAGTAGGTTCTGAAGTAGAAATCCTAAATCAGACAGCGTGCCTTGCCACCGCAGACGCGGATTACAGAGCGCATTAGAGCATATAGCTCACAAAGCTTCTTGTTTTCAAAAGACAGCCGAGCCAACTGCCTCCGACCACAACTGGCATATGTAGCACAAGCCGAAGATTGTCGTGTTGAAGTCCCGCCTGGGAAATGTCAAGACATTCTGCTAGGACGCCTATTCCTAATGCGATGTGAGAACAATAGCGAGTATATATTAGCAACTCATGTATGATGGCAAGAATATCATGAAGCAAAGCGTTTTTGGGCAGAAGGATAGAAAGACAACCAGTGTTCTTGGATAGGAATGAGAATTCTTCGATGTGGCGTTGAAATTTTGAATATGGCAAGGTCATGTGACATGGATTGTCCATACCTATTCGCCTTATCCAAGTCCTCAGTTGAGAATCTCGAGTTTAAACACCTACATACACGCATATAGTGTACAGTATTGAGAGTAGTATGGTGTCATATTCAAATCCATGATGGTTTGAGATGTGAGATCTAGAAAGGCTCACGATGCCAAGTTTTGTGAAGAATATGTGACCACCGGCAATATCATGCCTTTGGAGATGCGCCTGGGATTTAATAAGCTCGGAGAGCTGGTCAGGGACTGACTATTAGGCTTTAACCACATACAGGTAGGAATACAGAGTTTAAGATACATTTGTAGATATGCGCAAGTGAGAACGGAATATATGAAACAGAAAGGAGACAACTGATCGCCGATATATTCAGCAAATATGGCGATATGTATGATTTAATCAACTGCAACAATTGTCCAGAGAACTGCATAAGATGCCGAAACATGAAGGCTGATAATTAGGTTCACGGCAATGTTATTACCGGAATATGCATGACTTGAGGGCCAGCCGCTTTCTTGAAGTCCGAGCCAACGTTTCCAATATCTCTGTCCAGAGACTCCTGAGTTTCAAGCACATATGCAGCAATGGAATGCAATCTCGCGGGCAATGAATCGAAAAAATCGGGGAACTTGTTCGCCTTGACGGGAATGGCAAAGTTGGCTGCATCGTTCTGGCTCGCGTCGTGTTTAGTATCAGGGCTGTCCTCGACATTTGCCGGTCGATATCGAGGGGATTGGTTCGGAAGAGGCGAGAAAGTGACAACGCAGTGATCATGCTCGTATTGATCCATCTCCATGGGATTATCCCGTTGAATGTCAAGTATATCGTTCCTTCGCAAAGTGACATCCCAAGGATCATTGCAAAGAAACCCCACTACAAAGTCCTTGTTGGCTTTGGCAGCAACTATGCAGCTTCTTCTGTATTCTGGTTTGAACGAGGTGTCGTTGATAGAAGGTAGGCAAAGCACAAGGCTGCGTGAGAGGAGTGGGGGTGGCGGGACAGTATCATCGACTGACAGTTTGTCGTGCTCCTGATCCACCTCTCCAATATCCTGATACTCTTGTCGAGTCTCGTACCCTAGAGGATGCTCTTCGGCAATTTCTGTGCGCTGTGTGATTGTGTGAGTGAGGGAGATGGTAGAAGTCTTTCGAGAGACAATAGCGTCGCCATTCTCCGTCGCAGATTCATTATGAGAATGTTGAGAACAAATTCGGCCGGCGCTATCGTCTTGTCTTTGTCCATCTACCAAGCGTATACATTTAGATTCCGGAGACTCGGCCGTGATTTCAGTCTTTATTGTTTGCACGGTATCAGCGACAGTCTCTCGGGCGGCCGCTCTTAATGTGGGAATGAGAATGTCGGCTTCCTGATTATCGAATCCGGTTCCTGAAGCCCATGCCGTCACAATCCCCGCCCAGGAGGCCCTTTTAATGACCCCGCCGGTGTACTTCCTTCGTATCAAATCGATGGCTGTCTTTCTTGCATCTTCCCCGACAACATCGACAAGGGCATTCAATATCTGACCACCTTCCCATATTAAAAAGCGATGCTTGCTAGCCAGAGACTTCAGTTGAAGAACAGTCTCTTCCGACCAGTCATCAATGATGTCGGCATGGACCTGCAGAACTGCTATATGCGGGCCAACGGCAGACGCCAGGCGAAAAAGAGCATCGGTGGTGGTAATGGTATGAGAAGCGCATACGCAAATAAGTTGCCCATAAGGCAAGCTTCTCTTGGTCGCGGCCAGCGTGCGAAGATATGTCGTTAGACGGTTGGGAGGCACGGACGATGAGAATGAGTCCAGGTCGCTTATTATGTCTCCCATTGTGTTTGATTTAGGTATGTCACAGGAGAGCTTTGTTGATGGTAGCATAGTTGTGATCTTCGAATCATCAATGAGATTCTGCGCGCTTGCGATATATATAGGTATACAGCTCCAAATTATAGAACTCCTCGACAAGTCGGTTTCGAGCCTCGACGACGACTGTACAGTAGTGTTATCGATTATTATTATGAATCCTCACAGAGCAGCAAAATAATACTGCACGAATGGAAAACGGGGGGGGGGATAATTGCAAGTGCTTCCGGATTTATTGGTATTTCCCTCGGTAATATTAATCGACTTTTTAGGTATGCCGTCGGGGTGCCTGAACCGTGATCCCCTATGATCCCCTATGATCCCCTATGATTTCCCATGATTCCCCTTCTTATAAAAAAAGGGCCAACTCCTTGCGGTGACTGACGAGTACGGTACTGTACTCCGCATTATGGTACTCTACCAGACTATTCAGCCTTTAAAACTGAGTCATGGCATGTCGGTCAGACAAATAAAGATAAATATTAAGCTCATGCCTCCGCGAATTCTAAAAGCTGGTTCTTTTCCAGCTTTTACTCTGTAATAGTTTCGGGGCGCGGCGCGGAGGCATGAAATCCCCCTTTAGGATTTCCAAAAATAGAACACATATATATGCCTTTTAGGGTTTAAGGCGTTTTTTATGACCGAATAAGGACTAGCGTATGTTGGAAATTGCCGTGCATCCCGTGATCATCTATTTATCTGCTGTCAAATTATTGCCGAGTAAAGTCAAGACTCAGGGAAAATCGAAAGATCGGAGGAGTTAATTCCTCGCAACACATTATTCCACATCTTCGAGTCCCCTGAACTCGTTCACGTATGTATGACCATCTCAGAGTCATCCAACGGATCAACAATCAGCCACTTTTTCAAGACTTTGCCACAGTCTCTGCGTCAACGGAGAGACGGACGTTTCGACTTCTCCAACGGCTCACGCCACATTAAATCAAACCACGTTCGCTGAGATTTTGTACGTGCTTATCGTACAGTTAAACAGTCGACTTCTCTTTGTTTTCGCATATCGCGTTTCTTTGGTATCTCTCTACCCAAGCCGTTGTCCGGACAAGTTGTTTTCTACGCTTCTCAATCGCTGCGTCGATCATGCCTGGAAAGGCCCTACCTCTGTTTACCCCGACCGACATCGCGGCGCATAGAACCGCCAAATCTTGCTATGTGACTTTGGGCCGTAAAGTTTTCGATGTCACTTCTTTTATCGATGATCATCCTGGAGGTGGCGAATTAATTTTGGAATATGCTGGCAAGGACGTGGCGGAAATCATGGGCGATGTGATCTCTCACCAGCATTCCGAGGCCGCCTACGAAATACTGGAGGACTGCTTTATCGGCTTAGTGGCTCCTGATACAACATTGAATGGCTCGAATGCAAAGACGACTGGATGCGATATTACGAACAGCAATGTCGGGTCGCAACCGGTGTACGAGGCTACGGGCATGTCGAAGGCAGAGGATTTGACCGTGGAGACCGATTATACAAAGGATTATCAAACACACAAGTTTTTGGATCTGAATAGACCACTACTTCCCCAGCTCTGGTGCAGTGGCTTCAGCAAAGAGTTCTACTTGGAGCAAGTCCATCGTCCTCGTCATTACAAGGGAGGGGAATCTGCTCCGCTGTTCGGCAATTTTCTTGAGCCTTTCAGCAAAACCGCCTGGTATATAATACCAATTGTGTGGCTGCCTCTGGTTGCCTACGTGTCGTATGTTGGGTCTAGAGGACTATGCATCCCATCGGCCGTGGGCTATTTCGCGTTCGGCATCTGTTTCTGGTCTCTAATAGAGTACTTCATGCACCGATTTCTGTTTCACATTGACAAGTGCGTCGCCCAATTGCTCTCCGTTTATGTTCTTAGCTAAACGTTGATCAGGCTCCTTCCCGATAACCGAGTAGGGATAACCCTGCATTTCCTCCTGCACGGAATTCACCACTACCTTCCCATGGATAAGTACCGCCTTGTGATGCCACCGGCTTTGTTTGTTGTTCTTGCGACGCCCTTCTGGAGGTTTGCACACACCGTCCTCTTCTATAACTGGTATGCAGCGACGATGGCCTTCGCTGGCGGTGTTTTTGGGTACATAGGCTATGACATGACTCACTACTTTCTCCACCATAAGAAGTAAGTGGTATCGATCGACTTCCATATATTTATGATACTGACAGTCTGGAATTGTTTCAGGCTCCCATCCTTCTATCAAGGCCTTAAGAGATATCACCTTGAACACCACTTTGCCGACTACACCAATGGCTTCGGTGTCACTAGTCCCTTCTGGGACTGGGTGTTCGGTACTGGACTTCAAATGCCCGTCTCCAAGAGTCAGAAGGCTAAGTGATACTGCCCTTTCATTATCCCGTGCCCGTAAACCGGTAAACGAGGATTGAGCACGCGCGATAGTTGATGCGGCTGTATTCGAGTTCTATGGCCTGCACCTGAACTCTTGCTTGGCTTCTTTCTTTTTCTCTTGTTTTATCTATATTATTGCTTTTGTTCACTTGTGTATTAACATTCAATGATTTCGAACAGGCCATACTTGGCTTACGCTTCGGTTTCTCTTCTTTCATCTAAATCTTTTAACAGGGAATGGCGCAATGTGGTTCACTGGTTCGATCTGGGACGGTACATACTTAGCTAATCCAACGTACATAATCAATTTCTCGTTACCATGAATATCTTTCAGGAATGCTGATTAGGAGGTTGTCTCTCATCCGCTGCTCTCCCAGGCACGAAGTACAGAATACGTAATATTACAATGACATGTAAATTACGCGAAAATTTACTGGTAATTTATGAATTCTGCTTACGCCAAGAACCATGTGACCTAGGAACCTTGACAAGTCGCAACTCTCGTCCCTGCTATCATTCGCACTTCCAAAATTCCAATCCCACCCGGCACTCGGCCTAATCGTTGAAACCGAATTACTCCTTTTCAGGCAGAAGCTACCGCAGGGACATTAAGTCGATATCGTTATCGAGACAGAATAGAAGGGTTCGCATAAAGTCAATCCCGGTTCTCTTCCTCGCTCTCTAACGGAAACTTCAAATCAATTCAAGTGACTGAAACCCTCTCCACAAATCTCTTTGGGTCGCTTCATACAGAAAGACGGCTATCCAACGTTACTTTTTACTTCGTCATCAAGATGTCAGGTCTCGATGTTGAAGCTCTCCTGGAGTCGACAGCTGCTCCGCCACCCGAGGAATCGTCGAAGTCGCGCTCCCAGGATCACGATGACCGTCATGCCGGAGATGCCTCACGAGAAAGAGAACGGAGACGCCGAGACCGTAGTCGGTCCCGGCGGCATGAGCGCGATTCTGATGGGGATGAAGATATGAGAAGCGATTATGGCAGTGCTAACGGGAGCCATAGAAGCAGAAGAAGAAGCAGGAGCCGTGACAGTGACCGGCGCCGCTCTCGTCGTGAACGCTACGGTGGTGATTATTACCGCGGTGGTGGTCGTGCTCGTACTCGGTCTCGGTCCCCGTATGACGACCGCTACTATCGTCCTTCAGGCCGCTCGCGTCGGGGTTCTCGAGACGATGATAGACGTCACAGGCGTGATCGAGATTCTCGTAGACGCAGTCCAACCCCAAAGGGTCGCAGTAAAAGCCCCGAACTTACAGAGGACGAACGTGATAGGCGTACCATTTTTGTACAGCAACTGGCAGCGCGGTTAAGAACGAAGGAGCTGATAGCATTCTTTGAGAAGATTGGACCCGTTAAAGAAGCTCAAATCGTCAAAGACCGTGTTAGCGGAAGGTCCAAAGGGTTAGTTCATTGATTGCTTTTTCGTCACTGCTATTAGCATTTCATTATAACTAACATCGGTCTAGTGTTGGTTATGTCGAATTTAAAAGCGAGGAGTCTGTTCCTCCTGCTATCCAACTTACCGGTCAGAAGCTCTTAGGGATACCGATTATCGCACAGTTCACTGAAGCCGAAAAGAATCGACAAGCGCGTCAACCCAACACTAACGCGACTAGTCACCATCAGCCTTCAGCACCGTTTCACAGGTTGTATGTGGGTAATATCCATTTCAGTATCACTGAACATGAGCTCCAGAATGTTTTTGAGCCTTTTGGCGAACTCGAATTCGTGCAGCTGCAAAAAGACGAAACAGGAAGGAGTAGGGGTTATGGATTTGTACAGTAAGTTGCTCCTGTTGCTGACCAACTCTACGTTGTGCTCGTTCACTAACGCTTCATTTAGATTTCGGAACCCAAATCAGGCCCGAGAAGCATTGGAGAAGATGAATGGATTGGACCTTGCTGGTCGAGCAATCCGCGTTGGCCTAGGCAACGATAAGTTTACCCCGGATGCGCAACGCCTGCAGGCTCAAGCTGCAAACCAAAATAACTTCCAGGGCTCTTCATTCTCCGGTCAAGGCGGACGCGGCGTTCAAGCCGGGGGCACTAGCACTTTTGACCGTGCTGGTGGCAGGGACCCTGACAGAGGTGCTTCAGGTGCAAGTGCTTTGGATGATACGGATGTTGCCGGTGTGAACTTCAACAATTATAGTAGAGACGCATTGATGAGGAAGCTTGCCAGAACAGATGAGCCAGAGCCTACCGCCGATGAGAAGCAGAAAATTCTCAGACCCAAGACCGAAACAAAGCCACTGCCCGTCAATGTTAACATGGCGAGTCGCTGTGTTCTGCTACGTAATATGTTTGACCCCGCTGAGTAAGTCGACCAAATGTGAGCTTTGAGCTAGGCAGCTTTTGATCTAACAATCTTCACAGGGAAGAGGGTGAGAGTTGGATAAAAGAATTGGAGGATGATGTCCGCGCTGAGTGCGAGGACAAATATGGACATGTTGTTCACATTTCGCTAGATTCGAATTCCCAAGGTGACATTTACCTGAAGTTTGACCGCGTGCAGGGAGGCGAGAACGCCATCAAAGGCCTGAACGGACGATTTTTCGGTGGTAGACAAATCACCGCCCAACCCGTCGTCGATGCCGTATACAGCAGCCTTTTCTCGCGGACGAAAGCGATTTAGTTGAATCTCACTAATCCCAAGACAAGAAAGAAAGCTCCCATCGATCAAAAGAACTTGCTGCATATGTTACGGGTATTGATTGATCTAATTGAGTCACTATAGGCAGAACTCGTGTGTTACGGCAAAACCATTCTTGAAGTCGCTCTAGCAGCCTGTCACTGCCCCTGGTAGGTGCCAATCGTCTTTTTTTCCGAGTGTCCTGCATCATCATCTTCCTTCCATGATCCCAAATGCGTGTCAATATGGTCGAACGTGAAATGAGCTTCTTTTGACTCTAGGGACGCTTCCTTCTTTAACCTATGCCCTCTTGAGAAGCCGCCTGTGCCTATATTCCCGTCGATACTGGCTCGCCACCCTTCATTATTACATACACTACTTTGTTCTATTGATATTTTTAGAGTTTTAGCTAGGAATATATCAAATCAACGTCCAACCTATTCATTTACTTTCTTTTGCCGGAGAGAACGGGAATCTTTGATTTGGCGTCCAACTCTGAACTTCTATATAGCATTTGTATCATGGTACTGTAGTAGACGTCTTACGGTTGGCTGTCTGACAGAAACTCGCACATGGTGCAGCGGGACGATCCTGATTTGGCCTTTCAATGGCGAGCACCAAGGCTTTGAACCGACCGTACTGTATATCTGAAGTTCGGAGCATTCAGTCTAACTGCCTTCCGATGCCCGAGAATACGCGAGATAAAATTGATTGCACGCTCGGACCACGGGACAGTTCCTCTTCCTGGGTTCAATCTTGCTGATGGTTCGGAGGTACAAAGGAAAATTCGCTGAACCTGGAAGACAAATCTCAACTCTGAGCTTCGTTCTTCGATTTGGGTGTGAATTGTGAGCCTTTCAATGCCTCGGCCTTCATGATTTTGTCTCCTTCCAGGCGAGTAACAGTCTTGGCTTTGGCCGACGGTTACAGTACGTTCGCCAGCGCTGTTCCTTATCACCGCCTCCAAGCGCTTCCTTTCTTCTTTCTTTTTCTCACTGACATTGGGTTCGCGGGTTAGGCTTCCTTGTTACGCCGCCGCTGAAGAATTGCTACTCGACACCGTCCGAGAATGCCGTTCGACTTACCAAGGACCGGCAATTCCACGATTACTTTGTCACGCATCTTCCGTCGTCCTCGCTCCATACGGATCCCCGGGGCCCGCTAACCTCTTTCCACAAACTCCCCCGTTCGGCCTCTACTCCCCATACGGGAGACACGCCGCAGCTACCGACGTCTTTCCAAGGGTTAATCAGCCGTGATACCACCGTTGTCCGCATCCCTCTCCGCAGCGCGAAGCATCACTTCGGGGTTTCGAGTAACCGCGGTACTCGACCTACGAACGAAGATACGTATCAAGCTGGTGTCATTGACATTCCTGCATTCGCCAAGCGTCCCCCGGCGTCTCTGACGATAAGGCGGCCTGGAGCGCATGGCTCTCCACCGCCGCCTGAGAATCGCGGAGCGGAAACTGCGAGCGGAGACCCGCAGGTGTTCTACTACGCTGTGTTCGACGGACATGGTGGCACCGAGTGCAGTGAGTTCCTGAAGGACAACCTGCACGAGTATATTCAGAACGCGGCAGCGGAGTTCGAATTGCAGTCGAGTCTGAAGAAGAAGAAGCGGGGGGACGCAGATGAACAAGCCGGACGCATACAGGCGGATTCGTCGCACGATTTCTTGCCCATCGTGCAGAAAGGGAACCGCCGGAATATTGGAGATCTGGAAAAGGCGCTAGTGAGGGGCTGGAAGAGTCTGGTTGGAGGTTACTTTAAGAGGTTCATGCCGTCGTCTTTTTCCTACTTCGGAGATGAGCATGACTCGGAGACTCACAGTGGTGTCACCATTGAGGAGGTTATGGAGTATGCCTTTTTGCGTGCGGACTTCGATTTCATATCAGCGCAAGCGGCCAAGCGGGAGGACGGTTTGGCTCAGGCCGACAGGCCGTTGAATGACGATGTGGTTATCCACAATCCTAACCAATATCATCCTTTAATCGGAGGTCCAAATCGGTTTAAAGGCGGGAGTACGTGCTCGGTTGCTATGATTTCGACGCCGACGCCTGTTCCGTATTGGCAGCCGAGTTCACCGTCAAGTCTCCTAGTGTCCCATGTCGGTGACACGCGCATCCTACTATGTTCCACCGCGACCGGCCAAGCCATCCCTCTGACATTGGACCACCACCCTTCCTCGCCGGTCGAAGCGAGTAGATTGAGACGGTACGCCGCCACGTTCGTGATCGACTCCTTCGGCGAGGAGCGCATGAGCGGCCTCGCCAATACCCGATCATTCGGCGACATCCAGTCCAAACGAATCGGAGTGTCGGCGGAACCTGAAATGCGGCGCATCGAGATGGGGCCGGCGGAATATTCCTTCCTCGTCCTCATGTCAGACGGAGTCAGCGGGACACTGGACGATCAAGAGGTGGTCGATATCATCAAGGAGGCTAAAACTCCGGACCAAGGTGCGCGCGACGTGGTCAGTTTTGCTACCGAGGTGAGCCGGGAAGGAGATAATGCGACGTGTCTGGCCATCCGTCTGGGTGGATGGGAACGGCGACTGGAAGGAGGGATAGGGAGTTTGGGTACCAAGGAGTCGAGAGATTGGCGGCGACAGGAAGCTACAGATCCGCGCAGGTCACGGACATGACGATTGCCTACAGCTTTTCTTTTGCTGTGTAGATAGACTGACTGTCTTTGCTTTTTATACTTCATTTTGTGTATGCATAATAAGATATCCCATTTTATGCCTGTTATGAACATCGAGCATAACTTACATCTGTATGATTCTTCCATGCATAAAAAGTGAGAGTAAGCATAAGCTCCACACCAATTGAGCTTCTCCTGATGAGAGCTTTCTCTTCAATCGAACAGGCAGCAATCATACGTTCTTCTTGTACCGCTATAGACATCAATCACATCACCACATTCGCTGCCTGCTCATCGCCTTATCGCCCTGTTATCTCCGGGTCAAATTCGTATTCTATCACTGCTGCATACGAAGTCTAGGAAGGAATCTCTGAAGACAGACAGACGGACAGATCTACCACTGCTATATCTTCGCCTTCGGATCCTGAAAGTCAGGTGCTTTCTCTCTTCGGCGACGAAAAGGTTGGTTCGAAAAAGGAGAGGAGCCAAAGAAATAAGAAATAGACGAACAGAGAAAAAAAGAAAAATCTGGAGCAGAAGAGAAGAGGCTCCGTTCGTTCGTTCGTTCTGTCCACCAAACGCCCCCCTCATGCCGTGAATTGAGCATTGAATTGGATTAGAATTGTTGCTAATGATTGTATATAGTAGCGACTCTTCTTAATTGCAAAGTACTCCAAGTCAACCGCTACGACCCTTCTCCCGTCGAACGAATCACACCGCACCACACCAGAATGACCGCGAAGACGAGAAGACAGAAAGCTGCCTTCACTAACCAGACCGACGAGATTGACTCGGTGCCCAGTACTAATGGCACCGTAGACACGAAGAAGTCGAACAAGAGCGGCTCCCCGGCGGCGGCGCAGGGTAATGTGAAGGAGAATGTATTTTTATTTGCGCCGAATCTAATCGGTACGAAGAGCTCTCTCTCTCTCTTTCTCCTACCAGTGGACGTGCTTTTCTTTTTCCACCAAAACAAAAAAATGGTTAATTTTGTTCTGACTGTTCTGGTCTGGGTTAGGATATTCGCGAATCATCCTCGCAGTGGCCTCCCTTTACTACATGCCGCTTCATCCGCGAACCTGCTCTCTGCTCTACAGCATCTCGTGCCTTCTCGATGCATTGGACGGATATGCCGCGCGGATTTATAACCAGTCAACCACGTTCGGTGCGATTCTCGACATGGTGACGGATCGATGTACAACCGCGTGTCTTCTCGTATTCTTGAGCTCTGCCTGGCCCCGATGGGCAATCGTCTTCCAGGGTTTGATCTCGTTGGATTTTGCTAGCCACTACATGCACATGTACGCCATGTTAGCCATGGGTGGTTCGAACCAGAGCCACAAGAACATCGATTCCAACAGCAACTGGTTTTTGTACCAATACTATCATAGCAAGGTGGGTTTCCGTCCGTTATTGACAGCCTCTCGCTGTCTAGCTTGCTCAATTGAAACTAACAGCGGCCCTTGTACAGGTCGTGCTGTTCGTCTGCTGTGCTCTTAACGAACTCTTCTTCATTGGCCTGTACCTGCTTTCTTTCTCTTCGCCCTTGCTGTCACCATCTCTCTTGCAACCGGGAGACCCTTCCAATGCCGTCGTCTCCAAGAGTCTATTTACGAGTCCGTGGAGCGCTGGCGCGCTGGAATTAGCCCGAGCGAATAAGATTGATAGCCACGTGCCCTGGATTATCACTGGGGTCTCGGCTCCCGTTATGGCCTTTAAGCAATTCGTCAACATCGTGCAGATTGTCGAGGCTAGCAAGTTGATGGTTGACACAGACCTTGCTAAGCGCAGAGCAGCCCGAAACGGTCAGAAGTCGTAGGGGAATATCATACACTTCCTCTTTCTATTACTTATATTACTTTTTATTTACTTTACTTGATCTCTTCTTCTTTTTTCTTTTCTTTTTTTTGGTTGGCATCTCATATGAGAGATTGCCCTTACTTTTGTCCTCTCTTATTCTTCCTGCTCGGATTGGTTTGGGCTATTTTTATTCTACGAGATCGTTATTTTGTCCTTTGCTCTGGACAACTTTGATGGTTTTCAGATACCAAGGTATCGATCGGATCCAAGCGTTTCTCGAGTCGTGCGTGCACAGTCAGCGTTCAAAGGGATTATTATGTTGCTCACTGTTCTCGTTTATCTTCTAATCTAGTTTTGTCTATCTACTTGTTTAATGCTCTATACTCGTCCCCTGATATCTAGGAATGGCCTTTGTCCTTGTCCTTAATTCTCTTCTTTTCAATCTGCCGGTGCAGGGAGTACAGAAGATATTATTATTGTCGTTGATGCGTTTCGATTCAATGTTTATAGAAAGTTTGTCGGGTTCAGACTTCAGAGTCTTTGTTCCGGGCTGAATAGAGTCCTCTTCCTCTTCATCAATCACCACACCATCGGACTGTCATACATAGCACTTCTGTACTCCTATCCCTGCTCTCGAGGATTGATTCTACTGGATAATTCATCACGTGACTGTCCGTGACTTTTACATCACGTGAGTACTAACTCTTCCGATATCGGTCCAAAAAGTGGCAGACAGAACGACCATCACTTCTATGTATACTTCACTTCTCTACAATCATCCAGATAGAAAAACAATCACTCGCAATGCCATCATACAACGTTGTCGTATTCGCTGGTGACTGCTGTGGTCCAGAGGTGAGTTGCTCAATTCCTCTGAAGTGATCTAGACGACTGACCAACTGCTCCGATGATATATAGGTGACCGCGGAAGCTCTCAAAGTCAGTAAGACAGGAGACATTATGGGATCTGGTGAAATGGCCTAACCAGCGTCATGCTTATTTGGTTCAGGTCCTCCAAGTTGTCGAGAAGTCCCGTGATGATATTAGCTTCAATTTCCAGAACCAGTTGCTTGGTGGTGTGAGTTTAGGGTTGTTCCTGGGTTGAACATATGGCATTTTGTTCAATTGGCTCATGCTGGATATCAATAATCTGTTTGTACACAGGCTGCAATTGATGCTACCGGGTCGCCATTGACCGACGAAGCTCTGAACGCTGCGAAGAACGCCGATGCTGTCATCCTTGGTGCCATTGGAGGTCCGGTATGTCGACGATTCCGTCATATATACAAGAAGTAAAATCCCCTCGCTAACCTATAACCACCAACCAACGCGGAACAGAAATGGGGAACGGGCGCCGTCCGCCCCGAACAGGGCCTCCTCCGACTCCGCAAAGAAATGGCCGCCTTCGGCAACCTCCGCCCCTGCAACTTCCCCGCCCCCTCGCTCGTCGACATCTCCCCGCTCCGCGCCGACGTATGCCGCGGCGTCGACTTCAACATCATCCGCGAACTCACCGGCGGGATCTACTTTGGCGAGCGCAAAGAAGACGACGGCACCGGCTACGCACTCGACACGGAACCCTACTCGCGGGCCGAGATCGAGCGCATCACCCGCCTCGCGGGCCACCTGGCTCTGCAGCACAACCCGCCTCTCCCCGTGTGGAGTCTTGACAAGGCCAACGTGCTCGCGACCAGCCGGCTGTGGCGGAAGACGGTGTCGGAGGTGATGGCGAAGGAGTTCCCGCAGTTGCAGGTCGGGCATCAGTTGATCGACTCGGCGGCGATGGTCATGGTTAAGGATCCGAAGAAGCTGAATGGGATTATCATCACGAGTAACCTGTTTGGGGATATTATTAGTGACGAGGCTAGTGTTATTCCTGGTTCGTTGGGGCTTCTGCCCAGTGCTAGTTTGAGTGGGATTCCGGATGGGAAGGGGACGGTTAATGGGATTTATGAGCCTATTCACGGTGCGTTTCTTTTTTTTATCCTCTTTCCCCCGTGACATATGTACTAACTTAACCCGATATTAGGCTCCGCCCCAGATATCGCCGGAAAAGGAATCGTCAACCCCGTCGCTGCCATCCTCTCCGCAGCAATGCTGCTGCAATACTCGCTGAACCGATTCGACGAGGCCAAGGCCGTCGAAACCGCCGTGCGCAACGTTCTCGAGAGCGGAACCCGCACCGGTGATATCGGCGGCAAGGCGACGACTGTGGAAGTTGGGAATGCCGTGGCTGCTGAGTTGGAGAGGTTGTTGAAGGCGTAAGTCGAGGTTTTCTAACATATGCATACCTATAGGGACTCAAGTACTGGGATTGTAATCTACGAATGAGATATGATATGGCAGAAGGATAAGCGTGAAGTGATGGTAGGTTCTATAGTAGTAGTTTCATAGCATATACCTAATCAATGCGTACAGGGATGAAGGTCGAATATATTTTCATATATGTAGGTGCAGTTATTGCACGGGTATCTCATGCATTCATAATCATAAAACGGTAAAGGGAAACACTCTCTCAAGCCACGAGATTGAAACCATAAACACCCACTGGAAGAGAAGTACTGTACGTCTGTCTCCGTAGAACAGAGACAAGCCACCAACCCTCACGCCCAAGCACCAGCAACAAACCGCAGAAAGCCCTAAAGTCGAGAATATAAAACGACTTCACCAGCCTCTTCCAGTCCATAGTAGTTATATAGCACCACGAAATGATACCACATATCATACTATGATATGTACACTCCAAACTCACCGAATCACAAAATCCCCCATCCACTCCGGATCCCTCAACCCACTAATCTGCTCAGTCCCATCACCAACATCACCCAACGAATCGCGCCGATGACCACCACCACGATGATGGTGCCCCCGATGCCGCCCCTCATCCCTCTGCGCCGACTCAGAAGCGTGCTGAGGCCTCTGCCGTCTTGCACTCGCATTCGCGCTCGCGCTCGCGCTGGCAGAGGGATTAGCGTTCATCCGGTACCGGTCGTCGTCGCTGGCGAAGACCTGGAAGCCGCGGACGTGGGTGTCTTTGCCGTTTTGGTGGTTTTCGACGATGAGCATTTGGATTACCATGGCTTTTAGGACGTTGCCGGCGTAGGGGTCGTGCGGGTCGTTGAGGAGGGTGGTGAGGTCCATGTTGTCGTCGAGGTTTTCGGAGGTGGTGGAGGTGGAGGAGGAGTCTTCGTCGGAGGTGGAGGTGTTTGTTGTTTCTGGGTTTGGTTGGTTCTTGTTATTGTTATTGTTTGCTGGGAAGGGGGTTCGTGCTCTCGCAGCAGCCGAATCAGCCCCAGTTCCGCTGCGTTGACGATGACTCGTCCCCGTCCCCCTCCTCGCTTGCTTCTTCTGCTTCCTCTGTTTTCTCATCCCCATCCTCGGTCGAGTAACAACCCACCCCCCACTCCGTCCACCAACCCCCTCCAGCGGAATATCAACCCACCCGAACGGCCCCTCCCCTTCCCACGTCGCGAACTCCACGAGATCATTCCCGCCCATCCCAGCGAGGAAGACCATCTTGGTAGGCGTGTAGCTCTCATCCAGCTCGAAGTCAAGGTACACCCGGATCTTGACCACGGCGACCAGTTTGAAGAAGTGGAGCGTTAGCGAGTGTGGTTGGGATCCGTCAGATTGCCAGTATTGGAGGGGGGAGGGGTGGCGCAGGGCGGAAACGCCGCAACCGGGTTTGTGGGTTGATACGGTCCAGGAGGCTAGGGAGGAGATTTCGCGGAGGTTGGGGGGGAGAGGGGAGGGGGTTCGTTCTGGGGATATTGTTGTCAGAATATATGCTTGCATATACATATAATAGCAGTTGGAACTCACCCTCATCATTCATCATCTCGTCCTCCTCAGCATCTTCATCCTCTCCCTCGTCCACGTCGACATCCTCGCCGTCTTCATCCTCCTCGAAATCCTCACCTACCATCTCCTCGTCGTCGTCATCTCCTTCTTCTCCATCATCATCATCATCATCAACACCCTCCGGATACCTCGTAAACAGACCTGAATACGACGCCGCATCCCGCTGAGCCCCATACGTCTCATCCTCAATCTCATCCTCTTCTCCTCCTTCTTCTCCTCTGCCTTCACCTCCCTCATCCTCATCCTCATCCACATCCACATCATTATCATTCGTCACCCCCACACCCCGCCCTTGACGCGTAGCAACCCCCCTCCCAAACAACGAATACGCAGCCGCAGTAGACCTAGACCTCGCTAAGCCACCCGCACCCGCTCCCGCACCCGTACCCGCACTCGGCGTCGGGTGCAACCGCGGGGACTGCGATTGTAACAAAGATGCATCCTGTGCGCGCTGCGGAGGCGTCTGGAACTGAGACGGGGTTGGTGTGGTGTAGGTTCCATGTCGCGCGGATCTTGTTCCTCTGTTTGTTTGTGCTATTGCGGCTTGGGCGGAGTCTGTTGCTGTGTTTGGGTTTGGGTCTCCTTCACTGCTGGTTGTGGTTGTGGTTGGGTTTGGTGCGTCCCGGTCTCGGGGCTGGATTGAGGCGGGTTGGCGGCGGAGGAAGTGGCGGGGCATTGTTGGTGTCTTTGGCTTCTCTTTGCTTTGGATTTAAAGCATCATTACTCGGGCTGGTTGTAGTTCTTGAAGGTAACTTGTAAGGAAGGATAAGTCGCGTCGGGAATAATGTTCAATCTTCGCGCAACGATACGACATCACGTGGGAGCCGCGAAACTACAAAAAAACAATAAGGGCTGTTCTGGTTGCTCAATCGCATTAGGGCAGACAAGTATCATAATCGCATTGGACAGTAACAGTCTAAAGGCGCTTTCGGGCATTCTTTTTACTCTCCGCGAATATTCACAGCAGAAGTATATAAAGGCGCTTTGGGCGAAGATAGTATATCGCACGGGCATCAAACATCGATCGATCGAGAAAAAGCAACGCTATACAGAGAAACGAGGCCAGGCACGACGTTGAGGTCATGCATATATAGAAGGATGATGAAGCTGCATGGTCGTCGACTCGTCGTCCAATATGCGAGGATGTATGCGACAGGACTGACATGACAACCGCAGCGTTTTTTGTTTCTTTTCGTTTTTTTCGGTTGATTATACGTCGACGTATCCCAACTTCTCGCCAACCTGGATACGCTGGCCTTTTTTAATGGCCCAATTCCATCCTCCTTCACGTTCACCATCTTTCCAGCCGACGTCAAAGGAACTTCGTTTTCCAATTGGAGCCTCAAATACAAGAACAATAGAGCTACCGAGCTGGAACCCGCCCATCTCTTCTCCGCGATCGAGTGCGTGACCGCCAAGTGTCTCACTTGCATGGCTGTAGGTCGCCTCGACGTAGCCGTGGTAAGGCTCCCCGCGCGCAGAAGCCAGAGCAGCCGCCCTGTCTGCAGCCGTATCCGTGAGGAAGCTGTTGGTGCGCAACTCGGCGTCGAAGTTGATCTTAATCGAGCCTACATTCGTGGCTCCCACGGGGATAAAACCGAAGAAACCCCAACGCCAGCGGCCAAGTAACGCAACGCGCTCGTTGAGGGTAAAAAGACCGGGGAGATGCTGTTGTAGGTAAGGCGATACCGAGTACAATTCACCGGCGAAATGACGGCGGCTCTCGACGACCCATGGGGCTGGGGAGTGGAAGCGATGGTAATCCCCAGGGGCAAGGTAGACAACCACGTAGTAGAGGGCGTTTTTGGACGCTGTCTTTGGAGCATACCATGATCCGTCGTCTCCACGGGCTAGATCCGCTTTGACCTCGGACTCTGAGCTTTTCTTGGACTCGGTGGAGACGTCCAAAGACGCGACCTTCTCCGGCTGTGCGTTGGTTTTTCCGGATAGAAGAGACGGCAGTGTATAAGAGATATTGTTGACTCGAGCGAACTCCTCGTCTGCCGCCATACTAGCAGCATCTTGCTTAGTAGACTCTCGTCGGTGGTCTCTAAACCTCTTACGATGGTCTGCATTTTGCGGGGTAGCGACTCCTAAGAGTGCGTCTAGACTGTACGTCACTCCTTTGACTTGCTCAACCTCGCCACGTTCGATTGTACCGAATTGAAGAATACGACCGTCGGCTGGTGAGAGAACTGCGTGCGGGTCGGGATCCAGAGGCCGTACACCGGGTTTAAGCTGGCGGTAGAAGAAGGCAGCTAGGTTAGGATAATTGCAGAGATCAGGGTCCGCAACTTCGTCCAATTTGACACCAAAAATCCAGGCATACAGTCTAAAACCGGGAGCACGAAGAAAATAAGGTAATTCAATTTCATTAATTCGGCCCCATAACCGTGAAATCAGCTTCAAGGGCAGAGTGGACATTATCTGAACACTCCATGGCCCGCTGGGCCGGATTCTATGACGACGAGGACGTTTTTCATTTTCTAGACTGTCGCTTTCGTCTGATTCATTCTCACGCTGTTGTCGACTTCCACGCTTGTATAACTGAAACAGCCCAACCAGCCCAAACCCTAGACCGATGGGGATCGGAAACCAAAGCATTTTGGTGCGCCGCAACGCAACGCGCAGTCGGGACCCAAAAGTCTTCTTTGGTGGTCTCTCATAGCTGTTTTCTTCGCTGTGCTGTGAGTTCTTCAGGCGGTTCGATGAGGAGAAATCCCTGGTATTCCTGGCCGCCGTTCGGCCAGATGCTCTGTACCATAGACCCTCCATCACGGTAGTCCCAATCCCCCGTGGGGTAGCTGCCAATGTTGCGATGCTCCGACGAGACAATAGAGAATAGCGGGGTAGGCTCTTGGCCATAACGGGCTTTTACCGTCTCAGCATGCCCAGAAAGCCTTCAAGAGCAGGAAGCAACACAGAGACGGACAGGCCGACTCTTTTGTAGCCACAAGGAAATGGACTCAGGGGGAAATTGGTGTTTGAGAGGACAGATGTCGATGTAGCGATGTCCTGACCTGGAACGAGAAGTGAAGTTAAATCGGGTCGGCCAAAAGGGGGAATTTTCCTCCGCGGGATTTAAGTCGGAGATTTGCGTCACATGTCATGTTCACCGCCCGGCAGAAACTCTCCCCACCGCCCGGCAAAAAGTGTATGCCTGAGGCATCGAATTCCTTATCGGTTCCGTTTCTTCCCCAACTTCGCCTCCTTCTTTTCCTCCTTTTTCTTCTCTTCAACTCTCTTCTTATTTCTGCACTGTTCCTTGGGTCTGAGGCCCAGAGTGTGAGATGCCGTGCTCTCGTTCGTGACCGTTGTGGTGGCCCGAGGTCGTGCTTGTCGTCGTTGCCGCTGTCTAGAATTTAGATAGTGATTGGAAAAGGACACCTTCAGCAACTTCGCCTGAACCCGAATTTCCCCCTAACAACTCACCTAATCAAGTCCTTCTTTTCCTATTTTTATGGCGAATTTTCCTGCTTCCAGAATAATCTAAAAATCAAGTCTTTTATCTCCTCCGCGTTCTTTCATAGCCGTCAGTGGCCACATCTGCGTGCTGCTTGCTGTTCTTACCGGCATCATATGTCTCTCTGTTTCGCGATTTCAAGACGCCGTCCTGGATATATCCGGATACAATTTAATGGATTCGAACACTCTTTCGACGTATCCGACGTCGTCGTCGGAAACATCGGGCAGCAATGGGAGGATGATTGCGCTTCACCTCCTCTGTCCCTCGTTCCAACCGCCCAGCCGGTTCACCATCAACGAACTCCCTCTCTCGTCCACTGTGGCAGATCTGAAGTCGCGCATCTCTCATCTCGTTCCGAATAGACCGTCTCCGCAAGACCAGAGATTAATCTATCGTGGGAAGTTACTCTCGAATCCCGATGTGTCGTTGTCCAACGTCCTGGAGCCGCAGGAGGTATGTATATATATACACTTACCAGCCCGGTAAGGAACCGTGTCATCATACTGACTTGCTGATTCTACAGGCTTCTGAGCACAGCTTGCATCTCGTCCTTCCTCCAGCACCTCCCCCTTCTGCGTCCGTTTCAGCCGTACCGGATGCGTCGGCGCAAACCCCTCACGTACCCCAAGAACAGCCGAATCGTCGTCCTTTAAATTATCGGTATCCTTCATTAAGCTCCGCACTGGGCACACAGGGATTACGATATAGGGGCCCGGCGAATACACTGGATTCGAGTGAAGCGGATTTCGGACTTGCCTTGCAACGTAACGCCGAAACTCTTCGTCGTCAGGTTGAACTGCAAGCGCGAGGTCGATGGCCGCTGCGCCAGGGTCTCCAGGACCCAGTTACCATGGGACATATCCATCCAGCTTCCTCGCAACCAGTGTCACCTCAAATGACAACTTCGCAACAAACATCTCAAAATCCCGTTTATCAACCGTCTCCCGCGACAATACCTTCCCTCGCGATGAGTCGTCCACCAGTTACCACAATGCCCGTGTATCCGGATGAACCTGCTACAAACATTCAGTTACCAGAAGACCCTAGACTGCGCGTCGGGATGTTGCAACACCTAATATCGTCATGCGAAGCCCAGCTGAATCAAGGTGTTGCGCCTTCAATCAATAGTATAATTCGAATACGGACACATTTGTTGAGTCTTCTCGACAATCAATATCGCAGCCAGGTTGTCGAACGTGACGGTATCGTCGAATCCCTATTGCAGCGCATTTTCAACGTTTATACCCGAGCCGATCAACTTCGTTTGACGCAACGCCATCAGAATCCCACGCCCACGCCTGTACCGGAAAGCAGAATGGCCACAAGCTCGAGTCCTGATCCTTCTCGTGCGCCTGCATACCTGCTCTCGTCGCCTAGCGGGTACCAGGCTCTGGTCGCACCACCACACGCCATCCCGACAGCTCAGACATGGCTTTCAGCAGATCGTCCATTTCAGCCAACACCTCCAGCGCCTGCACCAGGACCTACACACACAGCAAACGTGAATCCAATGCCCAACCCGATAGTTTTGGAGAACGTCGTCCGACAGGCTATCCTCAACCAACGACTAAGAGATGACGGACAGGCCGTGATAGCTCGAAACATGAGACGCGTCTGGCTATTCATCCGACTATACTTCTTCTGTTATGTATTCAGCGAACCGGGAACCTGGTCGCGAATATTCCTCGTGTCTCTCGCAGTCCTGCTATCCTTCCTCTCCGAAACCGGCATCCCACAGCAATTGTCCAATTTCCTAGTCACCCCGGTCCAGCGACACCTCGAGGGCCTACTGCAGTTTGGCGCAGACGAACCTCTACAGCAGCCGCCGCAAGTCCCGAGAACGAGAGCGGGCAACGAAGCGACCGAAACGCAACCCGCAGCTACCTCACAAGCCGCAGCCGCAGCGGCAACGGAGACTTCGACCGTCGCACGGGATCGTACCACTAGCATTTTGCAGAATACGTCCAGCATACGACATGATGTTAGGAGGATCGAACGATCTCTAGCGCTGTTTCTGGCTAGCTTGATACCGGGAGTCGGTGAGAGGCAGGTGGAGGCACGTAATGCCGCGGAGGCGGCTCGGAATGCGCAAAGGGTGCAGGCAGAAGAGGAAGAGCGCCGTCGACGGCAGGACTCTGAGCAACGTGAAAGTGGCGCTGAGGGGGAACAATCACGGACTACCGAGGAAGATACCCATACTACTCGTCAGGAGTCGCAATGAGTGAGCGATTCGGAGGGGAAGTTTACAAGGGAAATGAAAGGAAAGGAAGATGAAGATGAAGATGGCGCATGGATGAATATGCATTATTTCTTATGTATACGCCGTTCTATGTACCACATATCGATACCCCGGGAGGTTGGTAGAGATAAGAGTTAATTGATATCATCATCGAGTATCATTCGTTGACTCTGCACATGTGTATAAGCTCTATGATATTATTGCGCTGTACGGTGTATTTCTGACCTGATCAACGTTATCCCCAGGGTATCATTCCTTACAGACCCAAGCATGTGAAGCGCGTAAGTCTTCACAGTTTCGTTCCTGAACCCCCGATTGGCGACGACGACGACCCGCGATTTACAACCGGCGTAGTCGGCGGAGGGGTCAAAGGAACAGGGTCAAAGGTCTCTTCTCCGCTGAAATGCCTGTCCAAAACGAAGAAATAGCAGTTAACAAAGCAACCCAGAAACGCATAGAAGTCGAAAAAAAAAAAAAAAAAAAAAAAAAARWAAAACGAGTATCATAAGCCATAAGCAAGGTAAGGAGACTCGAGCAACTCACCAACCCCTCTCAGCCCCATTGCTGAGATAGCTACAATCCCCATTCAGAACACAGTCCCATCCACCGTTGACACCCTTCCCACCTCTCCAATCAGGGACTTTAAGCACCCCTGTAGACCCGGTGCCGGGACGGAGTAGCCGTGTTCCTTCCGCTAGGGCATCCCTCTCACCGCCATCACCACCACCATAACCACTACCAAAATTCCCCAAATGCGAAGAAGCAAAAGACCGATTCCGCCCCTCCGACCCCCCAGATCTCCTCACGAACTTACTCAAACCCGCCGTAAAGACATGAAAATCCTCCACCCCGCTATCATCGGGTGCATGACCAGTCAAAACCCTCCCAATTGCGATCAACGGCGCGGCATGCGAACAGATGAAGATGGCTTTACTGGTTTTCTGAGAACCGGGGGGTTGTGCGGACTCAAGGACGCTGATTTCTGCGTCCACTTGCTCGATTATAGCGGAGAGGGTCGTGGCGAGGCGGTTGTGGAGTTGGGCTATTGATTCGCCCCGGGGAGATGGGACTAGGTGTGGTTTGTAGTGGTTGTTCAGCGAGGAGGGGAGGATGGTTGGGAAGTGAGGTTGGAGTTCTGGGGAGGTCGATGGAGAGGGGTGGTTGAAGAAGCTGGTTGAGCCGAACCATTCGCTGTAAAGTTTCTTTCTCGTTAACGATTCATGTATCCGGCATAAGGATGCTGGCTCGTTGAAGACCAGGCACGAGCACAAACTCACCCCAACCCGCTTTCAACCCTCACATCGAAATCCGCCTCTCTCTCAACATCCGCCTTTCCGGCTCTCTGCCTCTCTTTCAATGCCTCCACAGTAGGCCGTATCGTCTGCAAGCACCGATAGAACGGGCTCGAATAGACCCGGAATGGCTTGGGACTGAACTCGTCGCTGGCCACGTGCGCGGCAAGTTCTTGTGACTGCTGCGCGCCGTGGAGCGTTAAGACGGGGTCTGCGGGGTTCCCTGTGGGATATGGGTAGAGTGAGGAGTATTCGCCTGTCCTGTGGTCTACTGTGAAGTTCAAGCGGTGCTGGTATGGCGGTGGTAGGACATGGTAGCAGTGTCCTTCTGTGTTAGGGACTCGGATGTAAGTGCGTCGAGTGGATGAGTGTCAGGATAACATACACCGTGACGGGTTAGGTATATAGTATCCAGAGGCATTGTGACAGTGATATCGAAGTCCTGACTGTAGTAGTGATGCTGGTAGACAGATGAAGAACCCTTAAGATGCCCTGAGGAGGAGGAGAGGATATCAAAACCGGCAGAATAAAGCGGGAAGAAACATCCTCGGTTCATCTGGGCGGAACAACAGATACTCCGAAAGACACCTGATTCCCCAGGCAGCAGCTGACATAAACAAACCCTACCTAAAAAAAGCGGCTTTTCCCAAACCGGCTAGCGGCGATTAGTCAGACGCCCACAAAGGAAATCTCGCTACACCACCAAAAATTCCCACCTGCAACGAATCTCCGGCGACCTCAACCTGCTCGACCTGTCGACAACTCCCGCGCCTCCGTCGTCTTGACCGCGCTACCCCGTCAAGATGAAGCTCAACATCTCCTACCCGGCCAATGGGTCGCAGAAATTGATCGAGATTGATGATGAGCGCAAGCTCCGTCCCTTCATGGAGAAGCGCATGGGAACCGAAGTTAGCATTTCACCTGCCCTTCTTTCTTTTTCTTTCATTTTTTTTCTTTGCGACACGATAAATATACGACTTGAATCAAAGGATATGTGGACAGGGAAACTGATTGGGAACTTTTTTACTTGGTGTTATTAGGTCCCCGGCGACTCCCTTGGCGATGAATTCAAGGGCTACCTGTTCAGGATTACCGGCGGTAACGACAAGCAAGGTACGGCTCATTCCACGATGGACACATGGATATATGGATGCGAAGCAAAGGCGATGAATGACAGCGGATATCGATCTTGGGAGAGCAAAGTGGCTGACATTTTCATCCTATAGGTTTCCCCATGAAGCAGGGTGGTATGTAACGATTGGATCGCATTCGCAACGAACTTCGTATGCCTCGATACAGAAGAAACTCACGATTACCTGCAGTTCTCCTCCCCACCCGTACCAGATTGCTTCTCGGTGCCGGCCACAGGTGAATTACGACCCATCCGGAAACACGACGCTATAATTATAGAACAGCCGAACTGACAATTTGAAATAGCTGCTATCGCCCCCGCAAGACTGGTGAGAGGAGACGCAAGTCCGTCCGTGGTGGTACGTTACACGACTCTATTCATTGATAGACAAGAATGTTGGAAGTTAGAAGAAGGAGCGGTCATGTTGACGATTCGTTACAGCCATCACCGGTGGTGACCTCGCCGTCATGGCCCTCAGCATCGTCAAGCAGGGTGATGGCGAGCTCCCTGGCCTTACCGACACCGTCGTCCCCAAGAGACTCGGCCCCAAGCGTGCCTCCAAGATCCGCAACTTCTTCGGTCTCGAGAAGAGCGACGATGTCCGCAAGTTTGTCATCCGCCGCACTGTGAGCCGTGAGGGCAAGCGCGACTACACCAAGGCCCCCAAGATCCAGCGTCTGGTTACCCCCCAGCGCCTGCAACACAAGCGCCACAGGATCGCCATCAAGCGCCGTAGGGCTGAGGCTTCTCGCGAGGCTGCGTAAGATGCCCTTTTTCTTTCGTTCTAGAATGATGTTTTGTTCTCCCAAAACTGACGTATAACTCTTTGAATATAGCAACGACTACGCCAAGCTCTTGGCCACCCGCGTTCACGAGGAGAGATCTAAGCGTGAGGAGCTCCGCAAGCGGAGAGCATCTTCTGTGAAGAAATAAGCTGCTTTTTCGTTTTCGGGGGTTGTGGGTTTTTAAATAATGGTCAAGTCAATTTAACGTCTCGAGTTTCTTTTCATGGTCGGGAATTTCTACTTTTTTTTTTTTATATTTTTTTATTTCATATTTTTTTTTTATTTTTTTCCTCTCAAGCGACGCGGAAACGGAGGTTTGGGACTTCGGCTGAAGGATTCAATCAAAAGCATGATCAGGCCCAGGATTTAAACGGGGACTCCTGGGAAAAGCCATCTCGTGTCTACGAAGCCAAGCGCACAAACGGCGTATGAATATGAAAAGGGTTTGAGATGAAAAGGGAAGGATTCCTTGATTCGATTCTCGGTAGAAAATGACTTGATTGACTGGCATATCGTTATCCGGTAGCGACCATTATTTTATGGCCACAGCAAGTGGCAAGCATAAAGAACGGAGAGAGACGAAGACAATTGATACCGTAACCAAGCTGCGATTTTTTCTATGACCTACTCCGTATATGCACCCAAACGAAGCCTAGAAACACAAGTATAAACACCATAAACCTTTTGCTTCTCCTGAATTCAATAATCCCTCGTTTTCAAAGTCCATTTCTATCATGGCCCAATAGAGGCATCTTCTCTCCTTCCAACGAGAAGCGACTCGAGCATAAATCGAATAAAGTAATTCATAATGTCATCATTGTACATAGAACGCCAAAAAGAAAGAACGAAAGAAAGATAAGAAACCTTAAGCAACAGCATGCGAGAACAGGAAGCTGACAGACTCGCCATTGTGCGTACGTCTGCAGGCTTCAGCAAGCGTAGGGCTGATATCGATCGTCTCGATTCTGTCGCACACTTCCTTCTTATCCTGGTGGGGGACGGTGTTGGTAACGACGAGACGCTTGAGGCAGCTGTTATTCAAGTTGTTGATGGCACTTCCGGAGAGAATTCCGTGGACAACGATGGCGTTGACTTCCTTGGCGCCGTGTTGCATTACCGTGTCGGCGGCCTTGACGAGGGTTCCGCAGGTGTCTGCCATGTCGTCAACGATGATGGCGGTCTTGTTCTTGACGTTCCCGACTAAAACCATTCGGGACACTTCGTTGGGACGAGGGCGTTCCTTGTGAATCAGGGCGAATTGCAAATCAAGTCGATCGGCGATTCCAGTAGCTCTGAATCAACAGTCAGTACATCACGATGATAAATGAAATGTAACCAAGCATCTTCAAGCCCAATATATAAATGTCACCAACCTCTTAGCACCGCCGGCATCCGGACTGACAATGACACAGTTCTCGACATCCAAAGTCTCTCTGATCCACCTAAGCATGCTAGGTTCCGCGTATAGGTTGTCGACGGGGATGTTGAAGAAACCCTGAATTTGACTGGCGTGAAGGTCCATTGTGATAACGTGGTTGCAGCCAGCCGTGGTCAGCATGTTCGCCATCAGCTTAGCCGTGATGGGCGCACGGCTTTTGTCCTTCTTATCTTGGCGCGCATAGGGGAAGTTAGGAATGACGGCCGTGATACGTCTAGCGGAAGCGGTCTTGCAAGCGTTGATCATAATGAGGAGCTCCATCAGGCCATCGTTAATGTCGTTAGGTTTTGTCGATTGCAGGATGAAAACTGCAAAGCACTCAGGTGTCAATGCGACTCCGGAAAAAGCGAGCGAGAAGTGAGGAGAAGCTTATTCGTACCATCTTCGTCTCGTACACTTTCACCAATGGTAACACTTGTCTCTTGGTTGGAATACTGCAAAACCATGATCTTCGTCAACTCAATGCCTAGCCTACAGGATGCGTCGAAAGCTCCATTGTTAGCCGAGTGTTCAACACCAGAATTCTAAAAAGTAAACATACCGATCGGCAACTAATCTAGCAAGCTCCGGATGGCTGTTTCCGGTCAACAGCTTAATCGAGTTCGACGCCATTGTTGAAGGGATTCTAGGTGTAGGATGGACTCGAGAGTAGTGGGAGTTGGCGGGGAAGTCAAAGTAGATGAGGGCGCCGGTTTAGGTAGTGCGTCCTCGACGGGAAGAGTTAGGCAAGGAGGAATAAGAGTATAGTATAGGCCAGTGAGAGAGTTCAAAGGGACAAGAAAAGGATCCCAGAGGAGCGCTGTAATGGATATTGAATACGGTATGGGAGTTAAGAAAAAATGCCTGGGACGTTTCCGATGTAGAACTTTTTCTCCCCGAAGGGTCCCGTGACCTCCGCTTTTCTGCCTATCTGCCCACATCATCGTGCAGCTAAGAGAGTATAAAAAGCCAACTTCAGTTGTCTTCGCTCATGAAGCCTGAAGGCGCATAAATGATAAGTAGAAGGTTTCCAATTGCCTAAGCTAGGTCCTTTTTATCCCTATTCCACCCTCATCCCCGGGTCCAGCTGGCCTGCACTCCAACTATTCCCAAGGAAGACGGAGTCAATCAGAAACTGCATCACAAACCATTTTTTCCGCCACCTGTGGTATACAAGCATTGAAGAAAAACTGTACGACGCCGTCAAATGCAAAAACATCAAGTAAAAACAAACACCATAACCGCCGCTTATACAAACAACAAGGTAAAACAAAGCAGATCACAAGGAAAAACGAAGACGAAACAGAAGCAAAAAAAAAAAAAAAAAAAAAAAACCCTAACCCCAACTTATGCAAAGCCAAAGTATTCACTACCAGCCGTCATAGCGACAATCAATCGTTGTCTGAGAGTTTCGTAGCTGTCATACTCCGGCATATCAAGTTCTGTTTTCATCGAAGTCAGCATTTGAAAAATCGTAGAAAGTAAACAACAGCAAAACTTACGGTTGAAGCAAGTGTGCGTTGTCGGAAGGCGATCCTTGCTGCCATAATCACGGTGGATATTAAACCTGCTGACTCCATTCATACCCTCCAGTTCCTTAAAGCCATTGAGAGGAACCTTGCTTGTCCCAGTTACGAACTGAAGCAGCTTGGCACGCTCTTCCTTGTCAAATGAGCGGACGGCTCTCCAGAACCACTGGATTTGCGGGGACGAAGCGGAGTAGTTGTGCAACTCGGTATTGCTCTTCCAATCGTCAACATCAATCTCAGGCAACCCGGAGATCAGCAACTCGAGCTCTTGTTCGTTGAAAATGGAGATCAACTCAGGCGGGATGATCTCATGGAAGCCTGTTGCAGAACTAGTTAGCGCATCACTTCTAAATAGCTTGATATAGTCTTAAGATGTCTGCAAACGTACCCTTTAGGAAACTGTCAAGTTGTTCTCTGACCGACCGAACCAAGCGGTAATCTACCACCCGTTGGACATACTCTTCCTTGTTCTCTTGCGTGACTGGGATGTTACGGCCATCCGGTACAAGATCAATCACCTGTCTTTCGCCAAAGTCATCCGTCTCGAGAGCAAATGTCTCTGTGATGATATCGGTAATGTCGTTCTCAAGCATCCACAGGAGAGACTTGTAGTAGTCAAGGTCGAGTGTTTCCATGTCCTTGATAGAAACTGCCCGGCCAAGGAGATTCTTGTAGACCGCTCTGCTGAAGTGGCAGTCGAGAACGCGACCCTCGTACAAGGCTTTTCCGATAATCCGTCCAATGAAACGGAAGAACATGAGATGCTCTGAGTTGATACCACTGAGACGACTAGGATGGAAAGTGGTACGATCCGAAGCAACGGGAATGAACAAAGCATAGTTGGGATTGAACATGCCTCGGGCAAGAACGTGGAACCATTCCCTCGTAACACCGCCTGCATCAACACCCTCTTCGCCAATGAAGCGTACATTCAACCTGCCGTACTTCAACTCATCGGCCGTCTTGAAATACAACGACTTGAAGGAGTCAAGGAAAACCTGATCCCTCCTGACAGATAATTGTAGCGGCGGATGAGGATGACGGGGTTCGGCACCGCGAGAATGGAGACGGCGAGTGAAGTAATTGCGCTTATTGTCGAACTCCAGAACCTTCGGATTCTTCACCAGCAACGAGAAAGTACCACTCATGAGTCTAGGGTTCTGGCGAACAAGCTCATTGAGAATCTTGCGATGATCTTCGGTGAACTTGAAGAAAAGGTTCTCCATGCTCAAGCTCGCGTCTCCGGACGTCGACGAGGCGGATCCTTCTCGGCTATTGCGAGCAAGATTGGACTCCTTCAAGGCCGTGTTTTTGCAGACGACCATGAGTGCCTCGATCAAAGGCAAGAGAATGGTAGCCACGTTCAGCATGTTCTCCTTCTGCCTTATAACGGTCAAGCAATCGCTCAACTTAGTCCACAAAGGACCAAACGTCGAACTCTCGTACAAGTTCTTGAGAATGTCATCCTTGGCGGTCGATTCCGGTTCAGTTCCTTTGGTCTTATCGACACGGTTCGGGTCGAACAAGTAGTCGAGAGCTGTCAAAACACGGAGAAGTTTTGCCTGGTCAGAGCTGGGGGGAGAGAACTTCGACAGCGCCAAGCCCTGCATATCCGTGCCAGTGTGAGCTTGGTTGATATGATGCAGCAACTCGTCCAAGTCAGACAAGATCGTGGTGCTAAGGACACGAGCTTGGCTGACCAACTCGTTTCCGAATACATCCTTCGCCCCGGGGATGGCAGACAGGTTATTGATCGTGGAAAGAGTGTCCCTGAATGTCTTTCCATTGCATTCACGAGCAGCGAGGATGAGCACGACGAGGCGTAAGTTGTAGTCCGGAACGAAAGGAGGTTCGACAGTTCTTCCCTTGTGCTTCTCCTGAGATGGTCCTTTCTGTTCCTCTGTCTTCTGCTCTTCCGCCTTCTCCGCATGTCCCTCTTGGGATTCGGCAGCCTGGTCTGGAGCGGGAGGAGCGTCCGTCATCGTTGTGTCGCCACCAGTACCAGAAGGCCCTGCCGCCTCGGACGACGGAACTGGTCGATCCTCTGCCGGGACACCCTCCGGTTGCTTTCCCTTATCACGCGCCTCTTGCTTCTCCTTCTCGCGACGGAGAAGGAATGTAAGCGGCTGCGTGATGGTGCTAAGAAGAGCGGAAAGTTGTTCCATGCAATTTGGGTTTTCCATGATCAACTTTCGGTCCAGTAGAGACAGAAGCGCGTTGAGAGCAAACTTGTTCACGCGGTTGTCCTTCCCTTTACCCTTGCGCATGGACTTGAGCTTGAACGCAGATGAGGTGTCGTGCTCCGTCAGGAAAAACCAGGAGATGTGAGGATTATACCCGGACAAGAAAGAGAGGGTTCCCAAGCATTGCTGAACAACCATCAATGGGGATACTTCGCTGTTGACGGTCGTGGACGGTTGGAAGGGCAAAACGCGCCTAACAGATTGTGGGGTCTTCTGCGCTGAAGGTGTCCTGGCACGAAGTGACAGTTGAGCGAAGCTGCGTTCAATTGCGTTCATATCTCCGCTTCCATCTTGCAGAATGGAAAGGAGAAGACTAATGACCTCTACCCTATTTTGACGGTTTTCTGAAACATTATGGAGGATGTCGTTCAACTGAGAACGCCCACTACCTTGGAGAGGCATGAACATCAACCGGAGAAGTGTGGCAATGCCAGCTTTGTCGAGCATTTGCACAATTTGGCGTCGTTGCGGTTTCTTCTGCTCTCTGTCTTCCTCCGGTTCATGTCTCTGGCGATGGTCGACTCTACCAATGTCACCGAAATGACCGAGTCGCCGTCCAGGAAGAGAACGAGCTTCTGACACGAATTCGGGACCCAACGTCGCAAGAATCTCGTCAGGCTGGTCAGCAATGACAGCTTGGCGCAAGGAAGGGTCAAGCGTTGCAAGGAAGCTGGCAGCGTCCATATCTTCAGCATGGGCCGGAGCACCAGTAGCTGCAGCTTGTCTGCGGGCATTCTCTCGTTCACGGCGACGACGGTCTGCGGCTTCCTGCTGCAATAGTTCTTCTCTTATATCAAGCGGCAAAGCTTCCAAGAATTCTTGGTTAATTTCAGTCGGCTCCTCTCCTGCGGCTGCTGCTTGTGAACGCTGCTCCGCGAGCTGCTGCATAATCACCTCCTCTCTAAGGTCCTCCGGAAGAGCCTCGAGGTATTCGGGGTCGATCTCCATTCCCGTTATATCAAGTTGTCGACCTCTGATGGTAGTCATAACCCGACGAGGAGGCTCGGACGGTGCAGCTTCGGCTTGGGCTGCTCCTTCATCCACATCCGTGCGTTGTACATCATCCATTGGTCCAGCAGTATCGCCAGCTGCCTGTCTCTCTGCCTCTTGCTGCTCTCTTTCCTGCTGCCGTCTAGCATTCTCTTCCTCCTCCCTCTGCTTCTGTTCTCTCTCTTCATTTTCTTTGGCAATGCGCTCCTGACGTTCCCGCTCCGCTCGCTCTTCCTCTCGTCGCTTCCGTGCTTCCTCCAAGTGTGTGAAGATTCGCTTGTCTTCTTCGATGGCCGGGGGAACCATGACCTTCAGCAGAGAGTTGACCACTCGTTGCGTCTTTTCCACATACGTGCTGCTGTAAAGAATGCGGGCTTCCTCTTGCCAACGAGCCTTGGTGGTTTCCAGAGCAAAGCCTACAGCCTCAGAAGGATCATCGCGAGTTCGCGAAGGGAGAGACTGTGGTCTCCCAAGTCCAAAGATATCCTGTATGCGGTTTGGCAAGACGCTATGTCTATCAACATGGACATGGATGCCATCGGGACGAGTAATCACGCCAAACGCTGGACCACCATGACCCCCAATAGCCTGCATTATCGCGTTCATGAAGCTGACCGGGCTATCCATAGAGAGGAGACGTCCAGTTGAGATCGGCTCCATTCCGTGAACCCAGTCCGTGAATGCTTCAGCACCGGGCCCATCACGTGGTTGTCCGGCTCCGTCGGGACCACGGTCCTGCCGAAGGAGTAGAGGATTCGTACCGTCATCGTTGCCATGAGAAGGAACTTGAGTCCGATGAACACGGTAAGGCTGCATCGGCATACGATTCGTCATCATACCGACCCATCCTGGGGGACCATGGAAGCGGGGATGATGATGTCCATGGGGCATTGGAGGCTCGTCACCATCCCATCCCCAAGGTTCCAGAAAATCGTCTATGGAAGTTCAGTCAGCGGTGTCACAAAAACAAGAAGCTAGGCCTATGAGAACTTACCTTCGTAATCCTGGTAGGACCCTTGGTCGTCCTCAATGTCATCAGGATCCTCTTCAAACTCATCAATTTCTTCTTCTTCTAATGCATGATGTCAGCAAACAGCAGGCCTTTCAAATGGAAATTGGAACGTACCATCGTCTTCGTTTAGTTCATCGTCAACGTCATCAGGAAGATCCCCGGCAATACCCTCTGGTGGAGCATCGTCCACACCCCCAGCGGCATCGTTCAAAGCGCGGAAGAGGTCGTCGAAGCGCTGAGGTTGGTCCGGATGATCCGTCTGTCTGATGCCGGCCAGTTCATCTTCAAACTGATCCATCATCTCAGCTTCCTCATCATTCTCTGACACTTCTTCACTTTCCCACTCATCGTCATCGTCTTCCTCTTCTCCCATGCCTCCAAGGCTGTCGTTATCACGGTCTCCAGTGATCTCTCCTGCGAGAACTTCGTCATCATTCATATCGGACGCTTCATCATTATCGTCCTCGTCCTCGTCATCATCATCTTCTTCACCATCTTCATCTTCGTCAATGACAACTTCAACATCCATACCATGGTCGCCGTCAAGACCCTCAACCGGGCCGGCATCCCCTGTCTCATCCTCTTCATCACTCACAACCTCTCCATCATCTTCGGGGACCTCCTCATCGTAGTCCATTTCGTCTCCATAATCATCGTCGTATATCTCATCATCCTCTTCTTCTGATTCCCCGGAGCTTGTACCTTCCTCGTGGCGTGGCTCTAGCATGCCCAATGTCGAATGACGGAAAAGATCCGGAGTCTCCTCACGGTCCTCCTCCATATCCGAAACGGATGTCGCTGATGAAAACTCTTCCTCGTCGGCCTCTCCCAGGTTAGAGATCTCTGACGTCTGGCTCAGCATAACAGCACTCTGCGAAAGTTTGTTCAGTGGACGCAGAATGTACTTGACAACACGCTTAGACATAGGGAAGTTCAAGTCGATGTCAGCCAAGGAAGCTGTAAGCGTTGAGATGAAGTGTTTCTCAAACATAGTCTTGGCAATATGTCTTGTCGAGGACGGGGAGGCCGGGTCTCCAGATCCAAAAGCGTAGCCAGTAAGCAATTTGTCGAACAGCTCCGCCAGAGACATCAACCTAGCATACTTAACATCTAGAGCTTCGTTGGAGGAAATGGCGTCCTTATACGACTTCAAGGCATGCTCCAATACGAAGCGACGCACAAAGGCGAGGTCAGGCTCGTCTTCCTCATCTTGTTCGCCTCTGCGCCTTCCGGTTCCGCCAAATTCGCCGGTCTTCGTGCATAGAGCAACGATTACCCGCATAGTCCAGGCCGAAGTGTTGCTTCGTTTCTTGAAGGGGACAGACTCATCATGTTCCATCGTGCCAACGGGAAGGAGCGTATTCAGAAGATAGTTTAAGATGCCAGATCGTGGCTTCAATGGTGCCGCTCCCTGCTGCTCTGCCTTGCGAGAAAAGTTGATAAATTCAACCTTAGTTCGATTGTACGACGACAAGAGTTCCGTCAAACATTGAAGGAGGAAGCATCGGTAGATATAGATCGGATGCTCATCAGCTTTGAATGCCGCTTTATCCTGCTTCTTCGGACTGCGCGAATTGCCTTGTGACTCTGAATTTGGCGCCGGAGAAGAGGTTTCGCCCGTGGTCATTTCCACGTCCGGTTGAGATTCTGACCGAACAGGCAGCGTCGTATCCGGCTTTTCCGCTGAAGGTGCTTTGTCGTCCACATCTTTATAAGACAGAAGTTCCGACAAGAGGTACTGAATAACGCCGTCTGGGTTCTCCACCACCGGTGTCTTCAATTCAACACCCTTACCCTTGTCCTTTTCTTTGTCCTTGTCCTTGTCCTTCGACTGAGCAGCCTCATCCGTAGACTGGCCTTCGTCTTCCGCACGAGTTGAAGGCTCCGACGAGGGAATGTGCTTGTACTTCTTCAGAGTGAGGATTTGTGGACGCTGGTGAGAGTCGTAGCGAAGCAACGTAAGCAGTTCATTCGAAACTTCCACGAACAGTTCCGGTGACCTCAGCACGAGATAATACAACAACCGCACATAGCCAGTTGTGTCAATTCGCTGAGAAGACTTGGATTCAAAACTGGAAACGATTTCACTCCTCATAATCTGCCGAATGGTGTCTTCGTCTTCAATGATGTGCCTCAGTGTCAACATGAAAGCAGCCTGGAGTTTCGGATTTGTATGACTTGAAAGCTGCTTCACCATGACAAACAGGCGCTGCAAATTCTGCTTCTCCGCTAAGCGGGCGGCGATACCGCGGCTTCGGGTAAGAATCACAAGAACTCGGCAAATAGACAGAGCCAGAGCATCATCCTTGCCTACGCGAGGTAGAACTTCAACGAGCGATTCAAATAAGTGTATCTTCTCGTCTAGTGGCACAAGGGGCTCCGGAAGCTGCGCTGGTTCATCGTTGTCGTTGGAATTATCACCAGTCGGCGGGTTCCATTGAATCTGGGTCGGTTGACAGTCGTCGGACAGTAATTTCTCAAGGATCAGTAAAACATGCCCTATCCATGGGAAGGACTCATCGGCGGACTTCTCAGGCGACGAAATATGAATGAAACCGACAAGTGTGGAGAAACACTGCTTCAGCTCTTCCAACGTAGCATTATACATGTCTCTATCTTGAAGAACCAGCGCCAAGACATGGCCATATGCAGCTATCTTCTTGCCGGTGGCTTGGAAATCCTCCATCTGCAAAGAGACAAGAGACTGCACAAGTGTCTCTCCGACCTCTCTCCGGAAGCTCTCCGGGTCGGGATGCTTCTTGGTGGCAGCAGCGATCAAGTCCGCCAATTCAAAAGACACGTCGTGGTGCACGTTAAGGAAATCAAGGCAGCGCTCGACCATGTTTGAACGAACCTTTTCACGCTCCGCATCCAAATCTTCAACGGTGGTCATTTCGCGTCGTCTCACAGGCTGTCGCTGTTCCGAAGGTTGGTCTGGACGCTCGGACGAAGAACCAGCAGGTGGATGTGGGTTCGAAGACTCTTCTCTGCCATCCTCTCCCGTGTTATGCTCACCGTTTAGAATGTGGTTTAGAGCATTTGCCAGGAACTCGGTGCCATTTCCAACTTCAGCGTTCGATCCTCTGTCTTGATCTTGTTCATTGCGAGAACCTCCACTGGGAAGGCGTCCAGGAGCCTGGTTAAGGAGCATTGCCAGCGCAGAATTCTCTATTAACCCACGAGCAGATTCGCTCAACGAGCCATCCTCCGCGGATTCTGCTTCAGAAGCTCCATTACCAGGTTTTGCAGATTCAACATCATTTGGCGGCGGCGACAATCTTGGCGGAGCACGCAACCAGCTCTGTGCCCTGCAATATTCCACGGCCGCAGCAGGGGTATTGTTACACCTATAGAGGGCTTCTTCCGCCAACGCGTTATCGAATCCCTTCTCCACCAAGGAGTTCACGCGATCCTTATTCAAGGTCAATGTTCTCTTCGGCACTTCTGTCAAAATTGGCGGAGTCCCGGAGCGCCGAGCAGCTCCCGTTTCGTATTCACCATCAAGGGAGGAACGCAAGATGTCAACCAAGCACTTGATAACAGAGCTTGCAGAATGCACAGCGAAGTCAGAGTTCCACATTTCTCGGACCATGGGCAAGATTTCCATTCGAAGATCCACCAGGAATTGGCCAGGTTGGAAATAATCAGGACGATCCCGGTCACGGTCACTACTGCTAGTCATAGATTGCGTCTGGCTGGAATCAACAATATTCTTCCCAGAAGCGATCTCCGAGAAGAAACTGAGAATTATTTTGATTCCTCCGTACGCAGACGTGAGCCGGGCAGAGACGTCGTTCTCACGCTTGGCTGCATCATCATTCATAGGAGCGAGGGCCTTGACCTCCTGTACGAAAGTGTCACATGTATCCTTCAGAGCCTTCAGGCCATTCATTCGCTTGAAAGCGAACAGTATCAGGGTTAGGTAGTTCGAATGTGGACGCGCAGAAGTTGCTTAACAACGTGTTAGTATCGCTTGAAAATAATATTATAGATGAGGCCGTTAAAGCCAATCAAGAAAACTCACCTTCGAAGAGCATATTTGAAAACGAAGAGAGAATAACGATGAGGTACGCAGATCGCCATTTAGGACTATCACTTGCATGCGGGGGGCGGTACTGTATCTCCTTAAGCACAGCCTCTGCAATTGAATCGGCCACCTTATAGGCATTTTGTCGCTGATAAGGGTCCATCTTCTTTTTCCCGATAAGGCCAAGACCCAAGTTATGCGAGAAGCCTGTTATCGAGGAGGGCAGAGTACTCATAAGGAAACGGAGGGTTTGTGCGTTTTTAAAGGCGGCACCGTTCCTTGGGACATTCGTTGCGTTGTTTCTGGATTCCTGGTTAGCGGCATTGTCAGCGGATTCCCCAGGAGCTTGCCCGTCGTGCCGTGGTTCTGTTCCGGGCACTTCCAAGTTAGCAGTCTCTTCCACATTCAGGAACCCAGGAACTTCGTTGGAGCCTTCGGGGCCAAAGCCTGCTACATGAACCTTGGTAGCCTTGTTCCAAGAATCCGGGATATTCTTCTCGAGCAATATTTCTTCCCAAACGCAAGCGGCATGGAGATTTCCCAGAGTCGCAATTAGCCTCGAATATCGCTCAGCCAAGTTGACTTGAAGGAAAGGAGACATCTGCTGGCTAGGTCGAGTCTGGTAGAGAGGCATAGAATAAACTTCACGGAGAAGGTCAACGAATATGAGAGTTGCTGCCATATTCTTCGCAAAAAATGTCCCGTTAGCCTCCGCAAGGTCCGAATTGACACTCTCGGGTTCTTTGCCGTTTGCCTGCTTTATGAGCGTGGTGAAAAAACCAGAGTCGTTCGGTTCTGCCCAGAAGCCAGAGATGCTGTCAACCACAACCTGAGCACGATTAACAAGGGAGGGTATGACCAAATGTGGTTTTGTCTCTGCCAGCATGTGTACCAATACAATAAGCTCTTGGTTTGCGTCGGTATTGTGGAAGTCAAATGGAAGGCTTTGCAGGGTGGCAAAATCCAGAACGAATTCAACTCCTCCCGACTCGATGAAGTAAGTGCAGTTCGCTTGGTTCTCGAAGAATGCCCCTAGGAATCTCACAGCTGAATACATGTAGTCTGTGACTGTGAGACCGTGCGAATCGATGTCTTTGACTTCCAAGGGCTCATCTGACGGCGCGGTGATCTGGCTAAGATCTCCAACGACCAATTTTCCGCCATTTGGAAGAGCAGAAAAATTTAGTTCCGGGATACCGAAGCGCGGAGCATCACTCGAATGTGAGTCGAGGGGGGCACCAACTTCCTTGGACAAAGCGGCATGACCTCCTGAGACGTTTAGCTTGCCATCCGAGTCTTCGGTCCACAACTTTGTTCCCATGCCATGCTCCCACGCCTTCCGTTTGCAGAGAAGTCCAACGCGTGCCACCATAACAATGACGGAAGACATGATCGACGGTTTCAACGCTGGGTGGTGCCGAGCTAACTCATCGAAAGCAGCGCCTAACGAGCGGACAACATTCGGGTCGTCCTTCAGGCATTTAACATGGTCGGGGTTCTCAAAAATTTCAAAGAAGCTCTCCAAGGCATGAGAGGACTGGAAGAGCTGTAACCCGGAGGCATTTAGACAGATAGCCCCAAACGCCGAAGGTATACATGAGATAGCTTCCGCGGCCGGTAGAATCCCGGGCGCCAGACGCTCGTTTGCTTGTCGCACAATACTGTACTCACGGGACTCCTGGCTGTTAGGTGCTGGCGCGCCGGGGCCGATAGCAGAACGTGCGGAGGTAGACTCTGCTCCTTCCTCTGCAGTATCAGCCTCAGCGGGTAATTTCTCCGGGACCTTGAGCTCAGAAGCCATAACAGCTTGCAAGAAGCTTTTGCTCAAGCCGGCCTCAGCAATAACAGCGTAACTAGTGGGTTCGTTGTGGATGAAACTGCTGAGAATATTGACCGCGCCACTCCAAACGTGAGAACCGAACACGCCCGCATTTTCAAAGATCAGACGCAGCGATGTCAACAACTGCGGTGAATCGATCAAGTTGCGCAGCACACGATCGAATCCCCCACCAGTATGCTGCATGAGGTGATTGACGAATCGGAAAAGCCACCGGAGAGTCTGTTGTTGGAAGTAAGGAATTTGATAATCAATGGCAGGAGTCTTGTAGTTGGACGGAATCCCAGCGCCCCGTTGAACACAGTCATAAGCCGACTTCGTCTCTGTTTCGATAAGGTCAGAAACGGCATCGAACCCCTTGGCATTTGTCAAGGTAGTAAAGGTGTCCCGGACTGTGTGAACGAAAGTGTCGAGGAACTCCATAATGCGAGAGTAAACTCTGCGAGCCTTATCGGTTCGGAAGTTCAGGATATCGACGAACATAGGAATAAGACCAGCAGCAACAAGCGTTTCAGGAGTCCTTGCGCTCGAACCAGGGAGAGTCCGTAGGAGAGCAAGCAGAGCATCTCGCCACTCCTCTTGAGCAGGATCATCTTGATCGTCATTCTGCGAACCTAGTTCATCAACACTCTTCCGAGTCAGGAACATAAGAATGCCATGGTTTGCGTTGATGTTCAATGCCGCGCAAACATCAATAGCACGTGTCTTGTGTTTGGCAAGAGCATCGAGTGCCTGGATAGTCAATGTCTGAGCAGTCCGCGAAACGTCTAGATCACCACTTGCACCAAGATGGACCAATTCGGCAAGCTGATACGCAATTTGAAGGCGCTTCGGCTGTTCTGCGTCATGCTGGAGAAGTCTCTGCTGAAGCATGCTCTCGGGGTAGATATATGCAAGATTGGCGATCGCGAGAATCTTTAGCGAAAGCACTTGTTCACGCGTTGTATGCGAAGTGATTAAGCCCTTGGCTGAACGTAGTCTGTGCAGCAACTCATATTTCGACTCGGCTGGCACTTCAGGCAAATTCCACGCAAGGAGGCTTTCAGCGGTGGATGAGGAAATAGAGGCATAGGAGATATCGAGGAACTTCCCGCCACGCGAGACTTCTTCTGGCTTAGCAGGAGTGTTGTTAGCCGCGGAAGGAGAATCGTCTGTGCTTGACATACGGCCCAGACGAGGCGTGGGGTGGGTGGAGCTCCTACGCAAAGGTGTCGGCGTAGATGGAGCTTGCGAATTACCCTCACCTCGGCTGACCTGCGGTACTCTCGGTTTTTCTGTAGCGCCTGAGGGGTAGTAAAGGATGCGAACATGGCCCCACTCTTCCCAGCCATCGTTTTCGCGCGTAAGAGATGGTAAGTCGTTGGCGTTGAACTTAGTTCTGGCAGGTTTCTCCTTTTCTTTGCCAGAATTTGAAGGACGCGGGAAGGGAGACGCAATCTTCTGCAACTTCTCCAGGTCGATGTTATAGTGGGTTGCCAACAAACTCTGCTGTAGATGGCCACTGCCTCGCTGGCGAGAGTAATACCTCTGTGCCAAGGCGAGCGACAAACGCAATGTAGATTGCAAAAGAGAAAGTGACGTAGTATTCAATAAGTCACTTAAACGCTCGCTACTGCTGTACAGACTGCGATTACCACACTTTTCCATTAAAAGCCTGGAAAAATCAAGTATCGACTCTACCAGCTCCCTGTCACCCTCATCTCCATATCCAAGGACGTTGAGTTTAGCATTAGCGTCCTCGGCTTCACTGGCAAAAGAACTCAACAAAAAATCCCTTCCGAAAGGCTTGGTCTGCGGGCCAGCATTAAGAGAGTACGTCTCAATGACAGCTGCCAAAACTTCATCGAAACGGTTCAGGACGTTAATCCAGTGATAGAGATCGCCTCGCGGGAAGTGCCATATGCGGGGAAAGGTGCGGAGGAGTGAAGGGAGTTCTGGGAGTGAAATACTTGTAGCACGGCCTACGAAATCAGCCAAGAAGGGTGACTGGGTTGGTAAGAAGGAAAAGTCAGCCATATAATCGAAAGCAAATTCAGAGTATGCGGGGTAACAAGCAAGACTTACGACTGTCGCCTCGTGCTTCTGGCTGGCGAGCTTCTTGATTCTCCCCATAATGGCGACTGATTATAGAAATTATAGGAATCAATCAACGACCATTAGGAGATTGAGAAAGCTCCAGGTTGGAAGAACGGCAAGTCGGTAAAAATAGCCTTATGACGTTTCTGACTTAAATTTTTCGTATTTCGAGATTCCTCTCCTTCAACTAATGAAAGAAGCGAGCGAAGAATCTCTCAGTGACTTTGCGAGTCAAAGATGAAGCCGAACTAGCTAGGTCGATGAAATCGTTTGATGAGAGGTGAAGACTTTTTAAGGTGGGATGACGGATAAAGGTAAGGATTGAATGACGCTGCTGGAGGAACGAAAGAGAACGAACGTCAGGGAAACGGTGCAGGTCGTGACCCTGAGAATTCCACCCAGTCCGTTACGTCAAAGGATAAAGGCTTCAGATATTCACAGAAGATGAGAAGCGTGTCTGGGAGATGAAATGAAGACAGGAAGGTGACAGAGAGAGATGGAGTTGACGTGAGAGAAAGCTTTACACTTTTAACTTGAGCTCTTCTTTCTCCTCTTGTCCAAGAAGCCCGCCCGAGCCCGGAGCAGCAACAACATTTTCCCGAAGCCTCAACTTACCCGTATGCATACCACAGTACCACTTTGCGTATCTTACTCCAGAGTCTGTACAGACAGAAGATAGCAATGCTAAAATCCTGAATCCTGGACGCTTTATGAAATGACTGGCCCGTCAGACTGAGCTTGTCTCGGAAACCCAGATTGCGGATTTTGGTGAAGGGGGAATGGGATGGGAATCGGGATCACGTGCATTTGGTAATATACGCTAAACCCGATTGGGATTTGGACCGAAGCCGCCCGATGTAGTGAGTAATCAGTCACGTGGGTAGGCGGTACGTAGTACTGCCGGACCTATCGGGCGGGAGGCCTGAGATCCTGAGGCAAGACTGAGCTACTGTTATGCTGGTTTGTTGAAGTACCGGTACCGGTACTAACTCGTCATCCCCGATGGCAATATCATGACGCCCACCGAGGTATCCAAAGCCCACGGTCTATTGATAAAGAAAAAAAGCCAATTGAAAAAGTCGTGACATTGAAGAAATGAATACAATTCAAAGGACTCATTACTCATAATCTAATAAAGCTCCAAGTTGCGGGAAACCATCACTGTACAGTCAACATGTTCAGAGATATTATTCTCACTTAGCACCCGGTAACTCACCATCCCATTGCACCTTCATCGTCGTGGGAAACGGAAAGAAGCTCTTTTGGTCTGCAGTCATGTACTTGGAGATTCCTCCCAGTCCAGCTAGCCTCTTCAAATGACCTTGCGGCCCTGGGGCACGACGCAAGTTGTCCAGCCGTCCTACCACCTTGAGCATTGTTGTGAGGGCTAACTTGCAGATGGCCATGCCGATACACTGGTGAGGTCCAAAGCCGAAATGTGCGTACATCCCCATGTCCCGGTCGAGTTTGACTTTGTGTGGTTCCGGGAAAGCGACAGGGTCCATACATGCCGCAACCTGAAATTGTCCACATGTAAGTCGGATGCGATTCGTTAATTTTCTTTGAGGGTTGTCAACTTACCAAGTTACATAGTACCTCGTCGCCAGGTTGCAACTTGACTTTCTGGCCGTGTTCGTTGATGACTGTTTCTTTGGTAACTTCTCGGGGCAATGCGACTGACGACCGCAATCGAGCACCCTCCATGAAACTGAAGAGAAAGTTAGCATGGATTTCGTGTCAGATTCATGGGAATACTTACTATCGCAGCAATAATTCGTCAGCTTCTGCCGTGTCCTCCTTGGCCAACCGATTGATTTCGGAAAGGTGGACTGAACCCTCTTCCGAAAGGTAGTAATCAAGACATTGAGAGAAAAGCTGAGCCTGGTTCGCTACCATCCCACCAGCAGTGGGAAGGACATGCGTCCATACAATTTCATCTGCAGGAACGCCGGTATCTAGCAGGCGTTGAATCATGTGGACGCCATACTCGCTGAGAATGTCCTGCTTGGGCTCTCGCTTATGGAACATATTCATAATGCTCGAAATGAATCCCGATTTTTTCACAAGCTCCACATTAGCCATAACCAGCTGGCCGAGCTGCTGCGTCACTGACCGAGCAATATGACGAAGCTGGAAGGATTTTGCGACATCCACATTATAGAAGATGCAAGCAAAAACGACGGCCATGATTGTATAAAGCTCTGACTCCGTGAAGATTCCTCGGGGGTGGTCTTCTGTCTTCAAAGGAAGGGAAAACACGTTCGCACAAAAGTGAGTCTGAGCCATATTTGCGACATCCCGGACAATATCCACCTGGTTGACACCAGCAATTTTGTAGGAGTGCTGGCGCAGAAGCTGCAGCGTGATGTCTTCGTAAAACTTCTTGACCTCGGCTTCCCACTTCTGACGGTAGAGCGCAGCACCCATCATCTTACGAGATGAACAATTCGGTTGCTTGTCTCCAGATAACATAAAATCTCTGCCATAAGTCTTTCCAGGTTGCTTCATCAGGAATTCAATCGATCGGCCCCAGATCACGTTGAATGTCTCTTTGTCGGAGAGTATGGTCATGCAAGCGGCATGAGAGTTGATGAACCGTGGAAAGGGGGCAAACGCTGGTGGCTCGAAGTCGTATTGCTCAGCCAGTCCGAGTCTGCTGAGTATTTTCTGGTTTTCGGATGGAATGATAAATGGGAAATGTGCGTAGACAGAGTTGTCCTTGAAGTGCCTGGGGAACGACCGCAGAATGAGCTTGTACAAAACCTGACCTCCGTCAACGGACGTGTCGGTGCTGATTTCGTTAAATGCCCAGTTCGTCAAGTTCCGCGGTGTGAAGTCAGTCGTGTAGAAACGATCACTACGGACTAACCCCACTGCGTCAGAGAGAATGGCTCTTGAGATCGTGAAGTTGGTGCAGAGGCCGCTACCGGGCGCCATGAGGTCCTTCGCACTCTCGATATTGACTCCGGGGTACAACTCCACGGAATCAGGATGGTCATACAGTCTCCGAAGTTGGTCCGCAACGTACGGATCCGGATTGATTTCTTCGAAGGACTTATACGGTGCCAAGTTGAAGAATTGGCGAAATTCATTCAAAGTGGCCAGATTCCAAGAGCGTGCTTGGATAATACCAAGAATCTCGGCATTCTTAAGACACTCCGGAACTTGCAACGCCCCGAACGCTCCCGCACAGTCCTCGATGTTGGTTTTGAGGATTTCAACGAGGTCATTATCGTCGAACGCGCCATCAGCCTTGCGCTTGAGGCCAGCAAACGGTCGTTTTTGCGGGTCTGCGGACAGCTTCGCTTGCCACTGAGCGAGACCCCGGAGGAAGTCTGGCATAGGAATATTACTGCTGTCTTGTCCAGGGAAAAGTTCCCTGTACATGCCCTTTAGCCATTCCTCGTCCCTCTGAGAAAGGCATGAATGCCAACGATACACAGCGTTGAACTCCGCCGATACCTGGTTGCCGGTACCGAAGTCCGCCATGTCACCCATATCGGAGCGAGGGTCCAGACTCCAAGTGCTGTTTGTCCGGTTGACGTTCAAGATTGTCCGGACATAATCTTTGAGAATCACGTTGACGTACAAGCCACAGGTCACCAACCGAGCGGTCTGGAAGAGGTCGTCGTCGTATTTGGCATAGGCCTTGGGATCTTTCCCAGAGGGTTTCGTAAACCGTCCTCCCTCATTGATCTGTGCAAGCTGCTCGGCGACATAGTTATGGAACCGATTGAACATCATGACCAGGACACCAACGCCCGGAGGGAAGCCTAGCAGTCGTCTAGTGGCGAAGCAGTCTGGCTTGAGCTTTCCGTCTATGAATGTCCTCACGGTATTCTGTTCTTCTTGATTGTTCCCATACAATGGCGATAAATCCAAGTATGACGACGTCAAGTTGACGGAACTGTCTTCATGGTCTGTCTCAAATATGTCTGGGCCACTATTAGACAATAGGCTCCGAGTGAAAGGTTTAGAGCGGTCTCACTCACCATGGGTTATCAGGGTTGCCAGGTAGAACAGAAGACTGGAAATCTTATTTGGATGCTCCTTGAAATCTTTGCGGGCCAAAATGCTGTCGAATATGACACCGGGATCCGGGAGATCAGGCAATTGCATGGATTTTGGCTGCACAGATCGTGCATACGGGGTACGAGCGGCGCCAAGTTTAGGCCACATAGGATTCTATGCAATCTGTCAGCATAACACATCGAATCGCGGTGCTTTGAAGAGACATACATTGTTGGAGCCATCGGCATGACGATATTGATTTTCACGACCCAATAGGCTATAGCAAAACAATAAGCATTGCCGCCGTCGAATTCACACGAGCCATATCACACTTACGAAGTAGGTGGATGCTTGAGGTCACTCCACAACTGCAACAAGAACTTATTTGTCAAGTCTTTTCCGTTTTTCGAAGTTGCCGGCAACCCAGAAGCGAGCTGTATGCAAAGTCAGAAAAGTGCTCTCGAATGCTAGCATCGCCGGAGGATGCTAAACTGCTAAACCGACCTGAATGATTCGTTCCATTATATAATGTCTATCGTCGACATGCTCACCCATTGCCTCAATCTCACTGACCTCCACCATCGTTTTGACATCGTTCAGATCGACGTAAAGAAGGTCCTTGGCGATGCCTGTGTCAGACGGTTCTTCTGGGATGTAGGTGCCATCCCCAGTTTCGGTTGGCAAAGGCCGCAAGGATGCAGCGACAACCTGCTCAATCTGCGAGATTGTCTTTGCACTGAAGAATCCTTCGCCTTTTTGAGCCATTTTTGGTTAAAAAAAATTAGAAGCACGGGACAATATCGTTTTGCAGTCCAAGAAAATAATCGACAAATATCGGAAGACAAGGTCAAATCTATTTCAAGAAAGGAATCTGACCACGAACAATTGATCACCGAGAAGAGGGAATTGCCAGGCTATTATAACTACATCTTCTATATTTCACGACACACATTACCCTCTGACAAGCCTCGGGTTATCCTGGATTCTAAGCCCCATGGATGGATCATGCAAGCGAGATGATCAGAAACGCTAGGTGGCGTCTCTTTTGTTCCAGAAGAAAGAAAGAAGTATGATTAAAGGCCTTCGTCAGATTGTGGCGAGATAAACACCTTGGATCCAATTAGGGACCAGGGCGTTCATTCGAATCTCTTTCCTATCCTTCGAGATCAACAGACACGCGAAGTGCGAAGTGTGAAACTTCCGCAGTAACTAAACCAAGTGGGTTGAACAAGCATGGACATCCCCGTTTCCAACGATCGACGATCCAATACAATTTCGTACCAGGGGAGAAATTTGATATGAAATTTATCAATCACAACAGCATTCAGTCGACAATTGGGAAGCTCGTCCAAGAGAGACGAAGGGGAGACGTGTAAAGTTCACAACGATGGGGCTGGACCCTGAATTGGCATGTCTCGCATCTTTGTTCCCTCGAGTAAGGCCAGCCGGTTGAACAAAGAGCAAAGCAGTTAGTGGTTGTGATCTATACAGAACATACGCTACCTACATGGGTGTTATTCATTGGGCAGTGGAGATTCGAAGGAAGACGACCGAAGGCTGTCAATTGTTATGTCCTGCAACTAGCAACAGGGGTTGACGATGATCGGAATATGTACAAAGAAACCTTATCATTCGGCCAGTGACATGTGTGTGATACTCGGTACTTTGAACCAAGGAACCTGAATGGATGCACCCTACGGGTGATTTGCAGAATAGACTTAGAGTTCATTGATCGGAAACTGTCACGACAATGAAGCTTTGTATCTGTCAACTGTTTTCCACAGTGCTGGTATTTTATGATTTGCATGCCAGTGAGATAGCACATGTTAATATGTTTCATCCATTTGGACGGTTGGACCCCGTGAAGTCTGCTTCAATGTTTTGCTTCAAACTCAGTTCTTTGTCCTTCAGGAGTCGAACAACTTGCTTTCGACTTGACGACGACGCCATACGGAGTACGTACATTCATGCCGGCTACAACCGCCACTATGATAGGTTGCAGAGAACTAATCCTCTCTCATTCGAACCGATTTCACTGGGATTGGTCATGGCTAGTTTCTTCCGATCTGATGTCTTCAAGAACCCTTCCTCCGGAGGAAAACTTCTGCTATGTATCCTCTTCTATCACGAATGATTCTTGCCGTCTTACTATTACTGCTCTCTGTAATTTGAACCAGTTCAACCAATTCTGTCCATTTATACCCTCTCACATATGTTTTCGTTTCTGCGCTTCGTGACTCTGTACACCTGATTTCAACACCAAGGGTGTGTCCACCACCGGTTGGCCGTAGGCCCGTAATCATGTTGAGATCGCAGCAGGCCGATATCCTTGAGCACAGTGGGGTAAAACGTATCGGCAATTGAGGATTGTGTCAATCTTGATACAAAGTCACTTATTTGTATTCTGCTTCACTGTCTATGCCATTGTTGCCGTCGTGCACCGTGGAACTTATTACTGGTGCTATTGATGGGAAAGGAAGTGAGTCCTCGAAATGCTTGTTACGCAGTACTCACGAGTCATATACTCTGAGCCTCTGACTCTCTGTGTTGACTCTCGCGCTGGATCTCAATGTGCCATATATAATTCCTGACCTCTGTTGAATTCATGTGGTGCTGTTTGGGCTTTCAGCAGGGCTCAGCACTGGATATCCAACTCCGTCCTACCGTTGAGGAATATTCTGACAGACGGTGATTGTAATAGCCAGAATGGCAGAGATTCATATGAAATCATGGAATAAAAGAGCAATTGGAAAACCCCAACAGAAGACAGCCCTCAGAGTACGGCTCCATAACACCAGGAAAGTAACACAAGTTGAGGTTTGGGCAGATTGTTATTCCGAGTGGTTCCTTAACGGGCACATGATCTACGCCCCAACGCCTTGGAATTCCTCGGCAACGTCAGAGTTCTTCTGCCCTCGCCAGCTCAACTAACTACCATTATTCATTCCCACAAAGTCGGGAGCACGTACTACTATCAACGTACAACGTTATATAGCTTCGCAGGTTTGCAGTCTGCCGAGGGAATCAACTCCTGCTGTGCAATTGTCTGCTTGGGACTTATCTCACAATGGCATCGAACACCGTCACGCTCCTCGTCCAGTCTCGAGGTATGTATGTTTATTTGTTTTCGAGCATTGCAGCTACGGCTACGATGCTATGCTATCCGACTCTTGAAATCTTGCTTACAGATTCTGTCTTTAGGCAAACCGATCAAGAAGCTACCTAGAGAGATTCCGGTTTCTCCAGATGCGTCTACTCAGGAATTGCACAGCGCTCTGGCGGGAGCATCGGGGCAGTCTGTCCACCGTCTGAGAATCACCAAAGGCAGCGATGGTACCGTGGTTCCTAATGCGAAGGGTACTACCATCTCTGCTATTGGGTTGAATGAGAAGGATGTGATTCAAGTCAAGGACCTCGGTATGTGAGATGGAAGACTCTGCTCAGATGAAATCGAACCAGAAATGTTCTAACATACACCACACCACTTGTAGGCCCTCAAATCGCATGGCGCACCGTCTTCATAATCGAATACTTCGGCCCTCTCGTCATCCCAGCCCTGTTCCTCTACCCCCTCCGCTCACTCGTCTACTACAACTTCGACCAACCCCTCCCCGCCCCTTCGAAACTCCAATTCACAGTCTGCACCCTCCTAACCCTCCACTTCCTAAAACGCGAATATGAAACCATCTTCATCCACCGCTTCAGCAGCGCCACCATGCCCGCACGCAACATCTTCAAGAACAGCGCCCACTACTGGGCCCTGGCCGGCTTCAACATCGCCTACTGGGTCTTCCGACCCGACGCCGCCGCCGCCACGGACCACCCGAACCCGATCCTCTACTACGGCGGCCTCGCGCTGTTCGCATTCTCGGAACTGGCGAATCTGAACACGCACCTGGTGTTGCGGAATCTGCGCCGTCCCGGTACGACGGAGAGGGGTATCCCGACGGGCTTCGGGTTCGGGGCCGTCACGTGCCCGAATTATATGTTTGAGGTGCTGGCTTGGTTGGGTGTTTGGATGGTTAGCTGGTTGAGCTGGAGTGTGATCGTCTTTACGGTTGTGGGCGGTGCGCAGATGGTTAGTTGGGCTGGTAAGAAGGAGCGTCGGTACCGGAAGGAGTTTGGTGATTTGTATAAGCGGAAGAGGTTTGTTCTGCTTCCTGGTATTGTCTAAGTGGGTTGAGCTGCTTCTTTCTGCAGGAGGCGGGTCCATTTTGGGGTGATTTCATCCGTGCAAAGGGGGATTTGTCGTTTTGAATGACCTGGCTGTTACGGAGTATGAGAAACGAGATGGAGTCGAGTTACTACTGTCTTCTTGTAGTAGTATTTGGTTCAAGTGGTTGGAAGTGAGTAGTTGATACTCAGTACTCGACGTACTCTAATTCTAATAGGAACTTCTTATGCCGCACCTGGGCAAGCAGTGAACGATTAGAAAAGTATCATTATGTCTGGTGTTGACCTATTCAGCTGGTATAATTAACAGTATACTCCGGCACATCGTTATCCACGTTAGACATTAAGCTCCGACGCACCCCAGAGTCAGACAGACAGAAGGACAGAGACAACCAAGCATTCATGCATAAGAAACGCCTCAACACTGAATACAGCAGAATAGATCCAATCCGACCATTAATTAATACATAACAGCAATAAAATATTATTATAATCAAAGAGACGAAAGAGAAGAAGAAGAAGAAGAAGAAGAAGAAGAAGAAGAAGAAGAAG